>JASCZW010007205.1:0-71730 GCA_034211315.2 Aedes japonicus
AAGGTACGCATCCGCTAAAATCTTGACACTTAAAATCGGTAGTAAAACACGCATGAAGCATTTTATTTTTAATGTAGCTATTTATTTCATAAGTTTCGATTGTAGCTTGAATATCCACACGATCAAACCAATTGATGTAAAATCTCGAAGGTTGAGCTTCACTTCAGCTATTTTGGTTTTGGAAATGTTTGGTAACCTCTTGCTTTTTTGTAAACCTCTTGCTTTTTTCCGGAAAGTGTCCGCTCCACCAGAGCCCAATATCTTTTGATATGGCGGAACTCTGGAATATTGGGAGGATTAATTGTTATAAAGAAATGCATGATAAATGCATGATATATTATGGTCCCGATATCTGAACAATATCATTAAATCTTTCTTGTTACAATGTTTCAGCGTCTGTGTTATCTGTTTTAGCTACTTATATAAATTCTCAGTCTTTTTCAAACCTTTCAGCACTTGCACCAACTTTCGCCACACGAGCACTCGTGCATTGTACTTTGGTCAACGCATTCCTTCCCGGATTATCTCGTGGTACGGATCACATAGGTTGTTACTGTCTTCAGCAAAGCTATTCAGTAGGCCTTTTCGTTGGTGAACAGTAGAGGATTCTCTCACTATACGGCGCAAATACACACACAATTTCAGGAATATGCTATATCTTGCTAACCTTGACAGCTAGAAAGTTTCTGTCTTCGACAATGTTGTTCAGTGGATAACAACCTTTTGAATGGTGACTTGCAGTTTCAAATTTTCGCGATACCGGGGGATCTTGACTATTTGAAAAGTAGTCTTCGGCTAAATTTTGCAGTGGAACAAGACCTTTTCATTGGAGACCAGTATTTTAAAATCTTCCAATAAGTGGCGCTGGTGTGCAATAGTGTTTCTCGACCGAGCTGTAACTTGGCATTTTGACCACTTAAAATGGCTTTCTGTCTTCAATAAAATTGTTCACAAGGTCAAGACCTTTTCATTTGTGACTATCAGTTCCAAATCTGTCCACCTTCTTCCTTTTTAGCGTTTGAAGTTTATTGTTTTCGCAATTAGTTTATTGCTTGCTTTCAGCTTAGTGTTCGAAATGCACTTCCACATTTATTAACACGTACGTCCTCAACCCATCTGGGACAGAAAATTTAAAATTTAAAATTGATGATACTCCATCGTTAGCCATCGAGTTTTGATGTGGTTTTATCCTAGTTTATAGATCTGCACTGGTTATTCCAAAAATTTCCGTAGTTTCGGATTCCAAGGTGGGAGTACTGGGGTAAGTACCTGTCCAGGGATAGTGGACAAAATATATTTAGATGCGAAACATGGTATGCGGCATTCAAACTTCATAATTACGCAAAACTAGGCAAAAGACATTTTGAGGAATTCTGATCATATTGGCCACTAAAAGAGGCCCTGCAGAATTCGTGTTCCTCCACGAAAGAGACCGTATTCAAATCGTTGCCAAAACCTGGCTTGCAACTCATCAAATTTATTGATTTTCCAAAACTAGGTCATGAGAAGACGTTTTGAGAATTTCTGACCATATTGGTCACTTGAGGAGGCCCTGCGGGAGCCGAGGTCCTCCAGGAAAGTAGCAATATTCAAATCCTTTCCAAAACCTGGCTTGCGACACACCAAACTTTATGATTCTGCAAAAAAAAAAGTTTTTGAAGGACATTCTGAGGATTGCTGACCATACTGGCTACTTAGGAAGTTCTTGCGGAATTCGAATTCCTCCGGGAAAGAGGCCATATTCATATCGTTACCAAAACCTGGCCTGAATATGGCTTCTTTCCCAGAGGAACTCGGATCCAGCAAGAGCTTCTTAAGTGGCCAGACACCCTCAGAATGTCCACCGAACCCAAGTAGCACACTACGATCATAAATAGTTGTAGTAACTTGATTATGACTTAGCAAGTCATATTTATGTTTTCTCAACTGAATGGCAACAAGTGTGCCTAGTTTTGAAAAATTATGAAGTTTGATATGTCGCAAGCCGGGTTTTGGAATAGATTTGAATATGGCCTCTTTCGTGGTGGAACTCGGATCTCGCAGGGCCTCCCCAAGTGGCCAGTATGGTCAGACACCCTATGAATGTCCTCCGATGGCAAAGTTTTGCAAAATCATGAATTTTGATACGTCGCAAGCCAGGGTTTGGAAAAGATTTTAAAATGGCCTCTTTCCTGGAGGAACTCGCATTCCGCAGGGCCTCTCTAAGTGGCCAGTATGGTCAAACACCCTCAGAATGTCCTTTGAGGACCAAGTTTTGTAAAATTATGAAGTTTGATATGTCGCAAGCTAGGTTTTGGAAAAGATTTGAATATGACCACTTTTCAGGAGGAACTCGGATCCCGCAGGGCTTTTTTTCGAGGTCAATATGGCCAGAAATTCTCAAAACGTCTTTTGATGACCTAGTTATGCTTAATCGTGAAGTTTGATATGCCGCATGCCATGTTTTGTAAACAATATTTTGTCCACTATCCCTGGACAGGTACTTACACCAATACTCCCACCTTGAAATTTTCGGAATAACCAGTGCAGATCTTTAAACCACGCTCAAAAAGTTTAAAAAAAAAAAATAGTGTTTAAAAAAAGTGAAAGTAGTTTCATAAATTTAAAATTTTCTTCTTTCTGTTTCAGAGGGGTTGGGGACGTACGTGTTAATTGGGAGCTTTCGATTACAGGTACTATTTTTACATGAGTATGATTGTGTGGCAAGTACAACCACACTTACCCTATGCCCAGGGAGTCGACATAGTTTCCTTAACGAAATATTCCTAGACCATACCGGGAATCGAACCCAGTGACCTCCAGCATGGTGTCGCTTTGTAGTTGCGCCTTTACTGATTGAGCTGAGGGAGGTCCCGATCTGTCCACCATGCGGCGCTAGTGTTTTTGTAGAATTTTGAAATATGCTGAATCCGTCTCAAATACAAAGCTTCAGTCTTCAGCAAAGCTAATTAGGAAGTCAAGACCTCTTGATTTGTGACTAGTAGTTCAGAATATTTTCACTACGTGGTGCTAGTGCACAAATAGTTTTCTCGACAAAGGTATACCTTGATCTTCTGGCCATTTGAAATGATTTTGTGAGGGGCCATCCATATACCACGTGGACAGTTTTGTGGAGCGGAGTGGGCTGGGAAGTATTCACTATTATACATTCTATTGAATAATTACGCATGATTGTCCACGCAGGGGGAAGATAGGTATTAGACGTCGTTCCAGTCCACGGGTATATGGATAGCCCCTTAGTCGAAAATTTCGTTCAGGGAATCAAAACCTTTCGATTGATGACTAGCAGGCTCAAATTTTCTCAGGTATTAAAAAACTGACACATAAAACATTAGGGTCAATATTGACCCGGATTTCAACCCTTTCTAGGATAATGAAATGTCAAGGTAGACACAATGTGTATACCCCATTTGATAGGTTATGGTCTTAAAAATGCATTGGTGGAACAAAAACGCTGGCCAACGGAAATCTGCTACAAAGGAAAGGAAGTTTTAATTTCGATGTGTAAACAGAATTGCATACAAAACATAAGTAGTAGAGAGTTGCCGTCTTAGACTAAGTTTGTCAGTATGCCATTTGTCGTCTTGTAAGATTATCATATTAGTTCCAGATTTTGCCAGTGGATTCGCAAATATAGGCTGCAGCGCCATTTCTGTGGTACGATCTGGAACTAGTGCGATGATTTCAAATATCTTAATTTTACATTCTCAACCACTTTACCTAAGACGGCAACTCCCTAAAGCTGCATTTGACTAAGATAGACTGCAGCGCCATCTCTGCAGCACGAGTTTGAACTTATATGATACTATCGAAAGACGATTCATTATGCACTGAGAAACTTTGCTCAAGATGTCAATGGTTTACAACGAGTCTGGAATGTTTTATATGCAATTCTGCTAATACACCCAAACTAAAACTTCCTTCCCCAGTTTTTTTTTTGTTTCAATACGAAGGGTTGAAATCCGAGTTAATATTGACCCTAACGTCTTATGTGACACTTTTTTTTGTACAACCCCATTAAACTGAAACTGAATTTCGTAAAATATTGAAAGTCAGACAATTTCGACCGGATTGGTTTATAAATAAAAAAGATAGCTTACTATGAAGTTGCGCCATGGGTCAGGATTGACCCCAAAATCTTAGGAAAGTTAAGGGGTCAATAACTGTATAAATTCACAGACTGAATGAACTGGTACACTGTATTCGGCAAAATTGTTTTACATCAATTCTTCTATATGAAAAAAAACATGATTTTAAGGCCTAAATGACGGCCTAGAACATCTTGATTAACGGTCAACCTTTTCGCAACTTTCTTGGATATTCTAGCCTATCCAAAATGTACTTAAGTTCAGAACTCCAGATCTATAGATGCTTTTAGGACTATTCAAGGTTACGATATTTACTCAAACATATTGAATAAACTTTTTGGAATGTCAACAGTCATTATTTGATAATTTGATAACTTTGTGATGTTCTACGTCATGAAAACTTGTCCTTTAATTTAATACCTACAATAGGAACTTTAGCTTTTTGGGTCATACAAAATAACGCTACATAATCAACCATATTTAATGAATATTTTAGAACGTAAAAAGACATAATGAGATAAACTGGGATGATTTAGGTCACCAAACTGCCTTTGAATTCAACACATGATATCTACAGTTGCAACAGTAGGTTTTTGCAATAATCAAAGGGACAACATATATTGACCAATATTCAATGAACAATGCGGGAGGTCAACAGAAATGATGCGACAATATTGGGATATTTTAGGTCATTCTAAATGTCCTTAAGTTCAAAACATAAGATCTACAGTTGTAACAGTAGTTTTTTTTTTGTTATATAAGGTAACGATATGTTTTAAAACATATTCAGTTAATCTGACTGAAGGTCAGCAGTAACTATTTTATAACATTGGGATCCTCTAGGTTACCCAAACTGTCCTGGAGTTTGGAACTTGGAATCTAATCTAGTAACAGAAGCTTTTTGGTGTATACAAATTTACTTCACGTATTCAAGCATATTCAGTGAATATTTTCGAACGTAAAAATACAAAAGATGATAATTTTGGGATGGTCTAAGTTATCTAATCTGTCCTAGCGTTCAGAACAATTGACACATTAATTTTAATGCAATACAAAATTACAGTCAGTATTCAAACATATTCAATTGATATCCATAATGGTCATCTAACATTATAAAATTTGTGCATTCTAGGTCATCCAAGACTTGAGTTGTCGGCATCAACCCAAGTTATAAATATCAGTTATAAATATTTTATAGGAAATTTCTTCTCATCAACATGAGACCCTAGAAGTGGATAGCAATTCCTGCTTGAACCAAAGATATGAAGAAAAAGTTTTGATAGTTCCGTTAGAGTACGGCAGGCTGTGAAATGTGAGGACAATAAGCATGAGCATGATTGACTAACATACATCCTCAATGTGTAAAAACTGGTGACCCATTATGAAGCAATACCGGCGCCGGCCGTGCCCGAATGCTCGTCAAATAGGGAATAGGAAGGCATGTGTTGATGCCATACTCGCTTTGAAGGAACCCGAAAAATCTTCTGCCGAAAAATCACTGGGATGATGGATAGTTGGGAAAAGGTTAGAAGCAGGGCTCGATTTGGTTAACGCCAAAACGGGTCCGCCAAAAGCATAGTATCGTTCCGACAAACAACAGAACATCGAACGGCAGATGCATCCCAAATAGTCCAGCATGACCGCATCACCGTAAACTAATCAACCGTCAGCACCGTAAATAAAATGAAAAGAAATAAAGAACGAGGAAACGTTGTTATATCTGGTCTTTCTCAGGTGCTTCCGTGCCCCCGGCTAAGACTTTTGAGCCCAGCTTAGAACGTTTAAAACGCCCCAGGGAAAACCGCGTTAATGGGAACCGGATCTTTTGGGATTTGACCTTATTGGTTCCAATATGGAATATCTCTTGATATTGATCAAAATAGTTCAATACATCAACACTTACCCGGTTGGTAAGCAATTCAAAAGTTTTTGCACATTGAGGATGTACGTTTGTTATTACCCAACATATGTTTTGTTTGGGTGATATTTGTATGACCCAAACGAAAACAATGTCTAGACTAAGTAGACTAATTATCTTTCGTCCTCAATAAAAATAAAACAAAACAAAGCGTTCGGGGTTTTACGCATAAGCAATTGCATCCTTTTTATGAAAGAATAAAAGGAATGGAAAATAACAAAATAAATTTCTCTCGCGCTGAACGTTTTCTAAAGATGTTACACGTAGTTTACTTATCTATATGACTTAGAACTAGTATATAACCAAAACCTTAGAATATACACACTTCAATTCAAGCTTTCGAGAAGTTATTACTTTTCATATCCGAACTCACGCTGATTGTTGATTAATTGCTACGAGTTAACCTTTAAGCCTTTCACACTGAGAAGGAACTGATTGTTAATAAGTTCTTTGATCTTCATCAGCTATTAGTTACTTCAAACAGTAACATACGTTAGTCTCAAGCATCATCTGTTGGTTCTCTGTGTAATAACAGCTGATCTGGCAATAACGAAGTAGCAACCTCGGGCGGTCAATCATGCTCATGCTCATGTTCATGCTCATCCGTTTCAAGACATTCATTAGACCAGCAGTCTTTTACGGCCACAAGCATGAAGAGGACCAACGCGCCCTTCATGTCATTGAACGGTGCTACGTACAATCTACAATGAAGTTCATATGTAAGACGGAACGTAAAGGAGGCGAATGAATAAACGAATTGCATCAGTTGCTGGGAGAGAAAAATCGGTCGACTACCGTGGGCTGGGCATGGTTGTATGAATGTCAGGTGACAGCCCAGGTGAATCTAGACAATGATCTGACGGGTTGAAGTAGCAAAAGGGGGCACAACGAGCAACGGGGATCGATCAAGTAGCAGGCGACCTGCGTACCCTTCGCAGACTGTAAGGCTGGTGAACTGCTGCCATGTACCAAATAGAATGAAGACAACTTCTGTGTACAGCCTGATTGGTAAGCAAAGTAACTGATCAACACGAATCACCCGAACCGATCTTCCGACAATGTACACGTCGTCAGCGAAACAGATGAACTGGCTGGATTTATTGAAAGTCGTACCGCGAATGTTAATAAAGTCGTTATGTTACATAATACTGTGCAATATTAAAGAGGAGGCAAGAAAGCTCATCACCTTGTTGAAGTTCTTTTCTAGTTTCAAAAGCATCTGATAACGCACCCGAAACCCTCAAGCACATCCCTGTACACCATCCATAGTAGTCTTAATCAGTCTTGTCCGTTTCCCGGGAAAAACTTTATCGTCCGTAATCATCTATAGATCTTCGCGATCAAAAATTGATAAATGATGCGTAGTGATTTGAATTCGGGGCTCTTTTGGAGAATCTGCTGCAAGGTAAAGATTTGGTCTGTTAACAATCGCCCGTCCACAAAAGTGGCTTGACAATTTTCTAAAAATCGTCCTTTTGGCGGTTATAGACAACGGAAGATGATCTGGAAAAGCAGCAATCGGTAGTTCACACATTCAACTCGCTTTTTCATAACCGCAAGGTAGCTGTCAGTATCCCAGATCCTGCCAATCAGTCGTAATTTTTGTCACATTTTTATTTGTTCTGCTCCTCTGTGCCATGCAAGTTCCATCTTCCAATCAACTGACGGTTTTCAACGTAAGGAAAGCAGTGATTTCTGGAACTATTCTAACAGAAGCCATAGATTTCCAGCCGAATCCACCCGAATCGCCAATCTTCATCCACCATACAATCAATCAAAAATCGTTCTAACTAGCCAATTGAATCAATTATCATCAACCATCGAGTTCCACGTAGCTGCATCCAATATCGCTCATTACAATCAATAAACTTCCAATCCAAACACAATTGCCACTCACAATCATACGCTTGGGACTGGTCAACCACAGGTCCATATTAACTTGCATCCTTTTATCGCTGCTGAGGCTCCCACACGTGAAATGAGCATGAAGTGCCGAACACCTCTTATTTACATCCAATTAAATGCCATATCATTAATGCGAATAAAACCGAATTCCACCGCCACGGCGCTGCAGCATCCAAGCAAGCTGAGGTGTTTGAAGTGTGGCTCTCTTCCCCGAACGGAGCGTGGGGAAGGGCCTTATCGGCTAATTGGTGCATCATCGACAACATCATCATCATCATCATCATCATCATCATCATCATCGAAGCAAGCCATTCGAGCCGGTTGCGAAGGCGACGATGTTGGACCTCGTTCCAAAAGCTTCTTATCGCGGTTGGCATTACCAAATTCAGACTGCTCTTGAGTGTGTGTGTGTGTTTGTGTGGGTGGGCTTCGAGGAACGAATTGGTCTACCGATGGTTTTCAACAAGTTGGATTAGTGAAAAAAATGGTGCTTTTAGTCGAAATGATAAGTGTTGACACATTTTGAAAGGTTGAGGCTTAGGCTAATTCGGTGAGAAATTTATTTGACATTGATGTGGTTCACAATTCATTAAAACTCCATTTTGAAATTGGTTCAATATTTCATGAAACGCCGTTCGGATGAGTGTTTCTCAAGATGATCGAAGTGCGATGTGCAAGAAGTTCCCTAGCCGTGGGCACCACCAAAATATTCATAATTAGCATTTCACTTTGGTATGCAAAATTTTACGTACGCCAAAAACCCACAAATCCCCAAATAATTATTTACAGCGTATTATGAATGCCTTACGTATTCAGGCTCTCAGCCACGAGAGGTTTTCCGCGCGGTTTTCGAAGGGAAACTTAGCGTAGAGGAGGTTGTTGTGAAGTATGGAGTGAAGAGCGGCGAACGAGACGAACAGAGCGCTTCTCATCATATTATGATAATTATGAAAAATGAAAATATTTTTATTTACTGTTTGGCGCTGGCAGCGAAACGGGGCTGCGCTAACAGGAAATAGGAAAATTTGCTTAACGGATCTTGCCGGAGCCGTGGGTGGTTGGAGGCAAAGTGGTTCCATGCTAATGCAAAGCTTTTCACCCAGCTGAGCTAGTTGGTGGAAGGAAGTCAGCTAACGGATGCGCATTTTTTTCGGTTGCCGTCCCTAATAAACAGAGCTGGTAGAAAGTGATTAGTGGTGTATGGTCCGAACAATATGTGTAATCGTTCTACCATTTGCGTTGTTTGTTCATAAGGGATCGTAGCGTGCTGTGCAGTTTTTTTTGGCAAGTTTAATGTTTTCATTTCTCGGTTTCACGGAATGTTTTAAATGGATAACTTCTTTTTTGAAATTCGTTTGAAACAATAAAAAGAGGTGGAACACTACTTCAGCAGAGGAACCCTTTTGAACCTGTTTTAGTGCCACACATCTAGTACGCGTCAAAAAAAAAAAAGAAACGATCAGCTCTTTGACAGTCGAATCATGCAAGCTGGCCATTACTAGATTCGTTGCACGACGCGGAGCGGCATTACAGATCTTTACGGATGATGGACGCAACTTTGTGGGTGCTAGTCGGGAGCTCGTAGATCAGAATCAGATCAGTCAACAGTGGGTTGTCAGACAAGCTCACTAACGCAAATGTGAAGTGGCATTTCATTCCAACGGCATCTCCGCACATGAAGAAAGAAATTGTGAGGTCAGTTAAGTCAGCAATGGAAGCGCTTAATCGATCACGAACGCCGTCTGAAGAGGTCTTACAGACAGTTTTGTGTGAAGCCGAGTCGAAGATTAGCTCACGACCGTAATCGTTGGAGTCATTAGATAAGAAGCTGTTACGCTGAATCACTTCATCTTTCTAAGTTCTTATGGAGTGAAACAGCCAGAACGAATGCCGACTGATGCGGGAGATAGTCTACGAAGCGGATGGAAGCAATGTCAGTATATGCTAGACCAATTCTGGGTGACATGGATTCGGGACTATTCGCCGACGATGTAGGTGGAAGTAGGCGATATTGTAGTCATCGTTGACAAAAGAGTACGGAGCCGGAAGACTCGACAAAGAATTCCGAGATACCAAAGAAGGATGACGGACGTATCAGACAATCAGAAACCAAAACTGCTACTGGTGTTCTACGAAGGCCGATGGCTACGATAGCAGTTCTTGACGTGGCTAATCCTGGTAAAGCTACTGATCCGGGGCAACTTAACGGGTTCGGTAATGTTGCGGCAGGCGTTACGACAGGCGGCACGACGAGCAATAGACGACTGGGTATTGATCAGTGTTCTCTTTTTACCATTATCTTTGTAAATTTATTGGATTGCAAGCTATAAGCCACAGTAGCAAAAGTTATTTAGGTCAATATCTAAATTAACAAGAAGCCAAGTTGTGGTGATACTGCTTGTAGCATTTTAATTTATTTTTGTTACTTATCCATAAACATAAAAGTGTTCATCTAACCAAGTATACATTTACATAGGTATAGCCTAAGCTGAAGATAATCAGAAAAAACGAGGTTAATAGCAACTAGGGACAGAGAGTCACTGAAATTGTAAGTCCGTATATGTAATATCAAAATCAAAATAAAGGATCACCTAACGGTGACCTGTTTTTCATTTCCGGTGGCAACACCAGCATACAGTCTCTTTAAATTGAAAGATACTCGTAGTCCCGTGCACAGCCATTTATAATGACAGAAAAAAAACGTTTTTGAGCTAAGAAGTCCGCCAACTTTGAAAACTTGGTATCGAGACAATCGCACTAGATGTTTTGAGTCCAATTCTTCATCAAATTCGTCTACAAACCATCAGTCTGCTCCATCAGTCGGAACCCTTCGGCTGTTTACTCGTTCCTCGTTCCTCGCTCGTTATATTTTTACTCATGATGTCTATACGGTTCCAAACATTTGAAGCTATTTGCAAATCATGAACATGCTGACAAGTTCTCTTTCAGTACTCGTTCTTATATCTTTAGACATTCTTCTCTTTTCATAGAGCGAGTAATGGTAACTGTAAGCCATAGGGAGCTAGGACTACAGTTGATGCTAAAGTCCCAACCGTTTGAAGAGAAATGGAGCATCACTTAACCTTCTCAAGCTGGATGCTCCCAACGATTGTTCTGTACGCCAAACAGGGCATTCTGTTCAACTATTCTCTCCGACTATTTATTTCCCTCTTCTTTTGATATCTACTGAAGGCTACGTGGGTTCCCTGTGTCTTCTTAATGTAGATACCAAATCCTTCCTATCACCAACGGTTGCATGGACGTGGTCAGATGAGCGATCGAGGAGCGTCTTCGTGCAGATGATTGCGTGAAAAAACGTATCAGAAACTTATTTCGTTTCATGGTGGCATGCAATGTCTTCAACGAATTATTCCTCATCGTAATTCCATCCACGAGGTGTGCGAATTATCATTAGCTAATGCTAATTCTAATGCGAATGCTAAACTCAACCTCTTCAGAACTAGGTATAGTCCTGATCCAGAATCTAAAGAATGATTACTTGTAGTTAATTTATCAAAAAAATACATTTCTTTGCTCTTCTATTGTTCATTTGCCATAATTCCAAAGCCCGTACCCATTATTTGCATACCCTACAAATTTCAGGCACTTACTTTTCCAATCAAGATTTTGTCGCTTCTCTTCCGGAAGTTCCATCCAAATGTCTTATTTTGGCCAAATCGGGTCGCTACTCGAACAGGAACGAATAACTTGATGACTGCGCGCTTCTGACTAATATATTCTTCGCAGTTATCACCTCCTCAATGCAACATCTTCTGGCCCAAGGGTGCTTCAGCCATAGCCTTATATTCATCTTATTGACTTAAGACTTCGCTCTTCTTATGCAGTTGGTAAATTATTGTGACATGGGTGTAATCATCTATGAAACTAAAAAAAAACTTATAACCATCGTAAGTCAAATTTTCGATACTCCCTCACTAATTCAAGTGGTCAACATTAACTGGGAGGACCGATTTTTCTGAAATGTGTGATGCTTTGTTTCCCTGCCATACAGCCAGGGATGGCATTTCACACTAATCTTACGCCGACGCGTGAGATGTATACCTTCACAGAAATACAACCATAACTCACCGCAAATAAAGCTAAGTGCTCATTTATTCGGTGGTAAATAAACAGAGTGAAAGTGTGCGCTTGTGATAGAATTGTTTGGAGTGAGTGAATCTCTCTCTCTCTCTCTCTCTCTCTCTCTCTCTCTCTTATAAACGACCGCTCTCACGTGCTCTCGCCTGCGATCACTGCCGCGTATACTTCAGCGCCAACATTAGATAAGGGCGAATCTGCTTTTGTAAACAATGGCTTTCGTAGTCATTTTCTCTTGAACAAAAGGTCACAAATACAAATTAAGCACTTCTTAAGGAAGAGGAGCTTTATCTCTATCCGCTGATATATTCAATTTGAAGGAATTCTATTCAACTTCCGATAAATTAGCAGACAAAGTGTTTGTTTACAAAAGCAGATTCGCCCTAATCAAATGTTGGCGCTGACTTGTGCGAGGACGCAGGCCAGTGCTCTTTCTGTGATTCGCTGGTGCGATTGAAATTGAAAACGTCATCGGAGGTGTAGAAAATGTTCGAAAAAAGGAAGCGGAAAGAAACTTCTTTCTTCGTTTTGTTATGTAGAGTCAAAACGAATTTGCAATCACTGCTGTATATTAGCTGGGGCGCACGCGTCAGGGAATTTATCTGCATCCGCTTCTGTGAATTTGAGAGCTCTTCTTCTCACTCTAGAGCGATCGAGTGTAGTGTAAATAAAATCCATTTTTTTTTCACTCACATGCGCTACACGCATGCAAATACGGGAGATAATATAAACAAGAGAGAAGAGCTCTTGTTATGGTAGGAAGAGTGTGTGGAAAAATTAAAATCTCTCTACCAAACTGAGGATATGGACATCACTGCATACAGCCAGCGCAAACATGTTCCATTTATTCACTCTGGAGACTCAAATGTTTATTCCTTCAGCCATTTAATTATATAGTTACTTCCTTATACTTGGGTAACACAGGCGCCCTTTTCGTTAATGTCATCTGGCTAGACTTACCTGTTTTTCTTTTTCAACCATTCCAGCTGGATGGACTTTATTTCTAAGCAAAATTTAGCAATACAGATCATCTACTATGCTGCCTTTAGCAATCGTTTCTCGAAAGACGTCAACTGTGACTTTAATTTTGTGACTCTGGTACAGAAATCACAGCTTTTTGATTTTATTTAGTTTTCATTCCAAGGTAGCCTTATCTCTTTTCATGCCATGGAGAACCTGTCTTGTCTTGGCTGTACTTATTTTCACAGGTTTCAACTATGGCATAACGTTTCTTTTTTCGCTCGTTGCCTCGCTGAAACTTGGTTCGCTGGTTGTTTGTTCGTTTATTCGTTTTCTTAGGGCATTGGTTTTTGCGATGTCGGCACACCCAAAACACTGAATTTCTACTGGCCTGCCTTCAACGCCACTTTGATTTCGTTGCTCCCTGCCAGAATTGCAGCATCCGCATCCAGAAACATGCTCTTTATATCTAGAATTGACTTTCTGCATAATTCGTGATATGTCAGCACGCGTTGAAATGATCCGGCATGGAGATGATCAGCATATGAATCTTCCGCTGACCGAGACTTCTGCGTCCAATAGCAGGGTGGCCACAGACTCGGAAAAATCGGGAAATGCGTGAAAAATGCGGGAATCCAAAATCATCGGGAAATATGCGGTAAAAAGGCGGGAATTTCAAATGTCATCGGGAATTTTTGTCATATGGAAGGAACCATACTCACACCTTTTTCAAATGATTTGAGTAGCGTTTTTGTCATTTTCTCAGTCCACCGATCTAATTGTTCAGCCTGTTCAAAACGTACCGCTTAGAGCATCTTCAGCGGTGGTCTATTTTAACATCTTTATAGTTGATTTGCATCAGCAAACTTAAAAAGAACCAGCTAAAACAGACCAACTTTGCGTTCCCCGCACCGGTGTAATATTTATTGTTGTTAAGCCCACCAACACCTATCATCTTGTCAATCATACAATACCCAGATATCAGAAGTTTTGTTTTTTTCAGAGACCGAGGATTTTTTGCATGCATCTCATTTAAACGATATTAGATAGTACTGATAGTGATAGATAGAGCCACGCCAACCTATGACAAGAAGCACTTTCTGCGACGTTTCAACATGCCAAGGGATATGATCCTAGACATTATGCGACAACTAGAGTCAACTGATGACTTTTTCCAGCTGTTGCAATTCAGCTGGATATGTTGGCCTTAGTGTAACATAGGTGCACTGCAGCCTAACGAATATTGGCGTATGTCCTCAGCGAGTTCTCTCGACGGAAACTTGGGGGTTGATGACCCTGAAGAATTTTTGCAAATCTGTCCTTAAGACTTACGGCCCGCAGTATTTACGCCCCCAATATCGGAAAAGGTTCAGAAACTGATTGGCAAAAATTATCTCCCAAAAGTTCGAAAAAAAATCTTGTAAATTCAGTGCACTTAGAAACTCAGGGAAATTATCAGAAGCTCGGTATACTTTTTAGATTTGACTTAGACTTTCCTGAAAGTTTTCTTCCTAAAAGTTCAGACAACTTTCCTGAAATTCAGATTGTTTCCTAGAAATTCAGGGAATTGTCCACAAATTCAAGGAGCTTACCACGAATTCAGGGAAGTTTCCAAAAGTAAAGGGGTTCTTAACAGAAGTTTCCAGAAGTTTAGAAAACTTATCAGATTAATTTGGGTATTTTTCAGAAGTTCATAGAACTACTCAACATGTTCAGGGAATTTCCCAAAAAATCAAGGAACTTTCCAGAAAATTCGAGAACTTCCAATAAAGAACAGTCAAGAAATTCATGAAGCTTTTCAACAGTTTGCGGATCTTCCTAGAGGTTTAGTGAACTTCTTAGAATTTCATGAAACTTGCTAGACTAATACAGAACTTCTTAGAAGCTCAGCGAACTTCTACATGTTCAAGAAACTTCATTGAAGTTCAGAGTTTCTCATGAATTCAAAAACCTTCTCAGAAGTTAAGGAAATGCCCACAAAGATCATGGAACTCCCCGAAAGATCAGAAAACTTTCCAAAAGGTCAGCAAACATCTCAGACGTTCAAAGAACGTCCAAGAAATTCAGAGAATTTCCCAGCAATTTAGGGAACTTTCCAAAAGCTCAAAAAAACTCCCAGATGCTCAGGGGATTAGCAATTTAGGAAATTTCTCAGTAGTCCTGCGATCTTCCAAGAAAGAAAGAGGAACTTTCCAGAATTTTAGAAAACGTTCCAGATAAACAGGAAACTGGATTTTTTGAGCATTCGAAAAGTTTAGGAAACATTCAAAGGATTTTTTCATAAGTTTGGGGAGCTTCCTAGAACTTTAGGGATCTTTCCAAGTGATCAAGAATTTTTCCAATCGTTCCGAAACATCTCAAAAGTTCAGGGTATTTAAGTTTTAATAAGAACTTAAACTTCTTACTACTCGATAATTTTTCGAACCCAACCAAAACGAGAATAAAGAAATCAACTACATTTTAATCAATTTCATAGAATTTAAACCTATTCACAATTTTGGAGATCATAATAAGTTCTTGTGCGGTTTAACAATATCTCGGTAATGCAAAGTATTCCACAGAAATTCCACGGATTCCAAGATTTTTGTTTTCAATTTATCGTAAGTTATTTAAATATGTGTGATATTCTGCTTTTTATCACCGAATATGTACCTGCTGGAAGTTAAAACAACTTCTGGGAAGCGAAATCTGATTTTCTAAGCTCCCGTCATTTCCAGAAAGTTGTTCCTATTCCATGGATGATCAGTTCATCCAAGTTTCCAGAAACGTTAATAATTTTGCGGCAATTCAATGAACTTCTCTAAAGGTCCTCCGTTTCTCTTCTCAAAAGACAGCGAGCAAACTTCATGATTATCTGGAAATTTCCAATTATTTTATTCAAATGCCGAGAAGTTTAATCAACTTCTGGCATGTTCATGATAGATATTTCCACCCAATCTACATAGATATTCCGAAGTTTATTAAATTAAATTTTCAAAGGGTGTGTTCAGTGAGAAACTTAGAAGCGTATATAAGTTCTGAAATCATTTTCTGAAACAAAATTCACAAACACCGGTGCAGCGATGTTTTAGCGTTTGGTCTAAACAAATAAATTCAAACCACGATTTGAACCACCGTTGAAGATGCCCTTAGACGATCTGGCTGTAACAGATAAGGCTTCACGCATGCTAGTGCCAGATATGAACTTATCTTTCATGTGGGGGCGAATGTGTTTGAAGTTTGGCGAATTGCGTTTGTAAGGGTGTTAACACATGAGGAAAGAAAAATTTGGGCAGCTGTGGTCAATGCCGTCTGACGTTGTTTGTCGGATTCCAGAGAAAAGAAAATGGATTGGTCATTCAAAAAAGGAGCTGCCAAATTTGACAACATTTGTTGAAAATTGGCTCATCCTGTCGCACAAAAATGCGTATTTTAAAGAAAAGGAAAGTGTCTGGTGGTAAATCAAACTGGAAAAAGTTTCGGAGCTCAGAGATTTAGTAATTTATATTAACTAATCTTAACAGTCGGGAAAATAAGGCAAAAATGCAGGAAAAATTCGGGAAAAATGCGGGAATTTCTATATTAAGATTGTGTGGCCACCCTGACATTAAATGATTGGTGTGAGGTTTCATCGATCGATAATCAAAGGTATATTATTAAAGTCAAGTATACTGTTCACAAGTGGATTAAAATTCAGTTAAAAAGTAAAATCTACTTAATTAAATTGCAACATATGTAGACTGATAGAGCCGCTCCCTTAAAAATACATATTATTATGATTAGTTTATAACATGAGTCATTCATTTTGTGAAAATAAACCAAAAATTACGTTTAAAACAGTTTTCTGTTTTTTTGTTTATCGTGACCATAATTCATATCTTTCCTTCGTTATATCATACAATGAATGAGCAAGGGATATACTATACGGCACTGTTTATTTCTTGTTTATGAAATCATTATCATATATAGAATACGCTATTTATGGTTGTTTAAAGTTTGAATGGTTTCTTACCTTACACCAGCATTATACACGGATGATATGTATATGTATAATGGTGATTACAACATGAATGGAAAATGTATAATAATGATCATACAGCTAATGGTAATGTTCTATTCAGGAAAGTTATGAATTGGTTCGAAAATAAATATTTTCTTTTGAGAAACAGGTGTCCACTTGTTTTCATCCACAGTCGTTATATTCACTACAGTGTTGCCAAAAAACATCACAATCTCGTCGATCGCGATTTCGTCATCATCAACTTCACGCTTTTCGCTCTACTATTCATTTTTGCGTTTTCATGTATTATATTTTTTCTACTGCGTACGCCTAGTTAGCCCGTGACCATAATGTTTACATACTGAATGTCAGATTAATGTATCATGATACGACTGACCAATCGTATCAGTTTTTATTTACATCAACAGATGTGCCAAGGTTTAAATACGACTGAGCAATAGCGTTGATTGTCGGAAATGGGTACTCTGCTCAAATTGTAATCCACCCTATTAAACTAGTTCGAGCAGGATTTGCACAAATTGATTATTCAAATAATTGAACTGAAACGTAAGTTGTGTATCACAACAAATGGTGGCTGACAGTAGAACTACAAATGTTCATGCAATTTCAATCGAAGCAGGCAGAGCTTCACATATTATTTTATAACGCAACTAATCCCCTGTGTAGCTCGGGAATAACTTCAGCGTCAAATTTCAGAAAAGCCGGAATGACGATTAAAATCTAGCGTACCATTTCCGGTGTTTGCGTTCCATTCCACGGAAACAGGTGTTCTGTTTCACAGAAATTAAATTTCATGTGAGCTTTTGGTTTGCCATTGTTTCCAAGCACAATTCATCTGCACTCACCAATGCAACCATTCTAAAGTGAGTGTTTGTTCGAATGGATTTCAACAGCGCAAACAATATGAATTTGATCTACATGCTATTGCTGATAGGCAAACTTAGTAACGCAATTCATCCTGAATTATGGATTTAGTTTTTAGATATGCTGCAATAGTGATGTGTTCCAGCGTTTAACTAGTTTTCTGCGTTGTGGTGTTGTGTGTTTTAAATCCGGAGTCCAAAATGCAGTCACTTTAAGAGTTTCTTTGTTCTGCAATGAAATGTCAAACAAAATTGCGAAGAATAGTCGCTTACTTTGATCTTTTGTTTTCTGCTGAATGTGTGATATAAAAGTATGACATTAGAGACAAAATATTGATCTACAAATCCGGCCACAGACATTAAAAATACATTAAAAGGATAAGAGCATCTTCACAGAGTCTATTATTCTCAGAACCCATCCCACAAAACATTAAAAAAAAATAACAAAAATAATCTCATAAACATAATCCTTTCGTCCGTTTCGTCCCATTCGCAGATTACCGGGATTGATCCATCTTCGCGGAACTCCATCGAACCGAAAGGCCGAGAAACAACGGCAAACCGAACCCTCGACGACGACGACCCCTCAGCCAAAAGGGGAAATTTATTTTAATCAACCGAGTCGCATAAATCTGCCAATCGGGTGTCACTTTCACCGATTTCCCGGGCTGACTTTCATCTCAATACAGCTGTTTGAATATTCAGGAACAACAAAAAAGAAGAAAAAAAGGACGGCCCCACCCGGCAGAGACTTCGGCTTGCCCTAATGGAACTCTAATCAACCGTGGTGGATTGGGACGTGGGATCTCATCGATCGGAGCGGAAATCCAAAGTCACGTTTCCACTCTCTAAAGGTCGCCTCCCTGAAGGCAAACGAGAGGGGGGAAAAAAAGAAGATCTTAATGTGTACCGGGAAAAAAGGTACACCGAAGGCAATCAGATTCCAGTTTGTGTTTTTCTTTGCCTTTTCCTTCACGAAGAGTCAGCAAAGCAAAGTCTCGAATGGCGGCATAGCGAAAGCATTGTGTTGCAAACTTAACCACAAGTGGCTGCTTTTCCCGGGAGGAAATTTCCGAAGCTCAATCTTGCCAGTGCGAATTTGTGAAGAAATTTGATAAATGTGCCGTGTTTCCGCGAGCGTGGTCCTAGTAGGCCGTGATTCGACGAAGTGAAGTGGGAAAATTCGTGACATCCGAGACAAAGTAAGCCGAGAAATCGAAACTGGGCCTGGCTGCTGTCATATCGGATTCGATCGAGCCAGGGGACGACAGGTGCTAGTGCCATATGAAATTACGCGGAAATGTCCTTCCGAACGGTGCTTCGGAAGCGGAAGAAAAAATGTCACTAGTTGTTGTTGCGTGAAAAAGAAACGCAAAGCAGGAAGCTATTCTTGTTGTGTCGGAATCCTTCGAGATTGAAAAGAAGAAAATTTGTGATTGTGATTTTCGTTACATTTTTTTTTATTATTCATTCGAGTAAGATAAATATATTTGTTGTGCCATCCTTCGAAGAGTGTGTAAGTGTGAATGTAGGCTAGAAGAGCCGAGAGAAGAAAATGGCAACGTACGTGACAAAGCAGTCTTATTATTTATGGATCCTGGTGAGCCTCGGTGCGATGCTGGAGCTGAGCGACGTTGGCCGGAGGTCCGCCAAGGGCAGCCGACTTGTCCAGGCCAGCTCCGTCATTGGAGATGAAAATGGTGAGTTGGAATTTCCTGCCTTTGTCTGTTGAGCCATATTACTGTCACTCTGAGTTTCCGCTGATGAATATGTTGCATTGGAAATTGATATCGTCGGATCTGGAAGGGTGATGGAGCGGGGTTTAATTGAATTATCACTTCGCTTGGAAAATACATTTATGTCATTGTGGGTGTTGATTGATTGAGGAATTCAGGTCAACTGTTCAAACCGTCAGCATTCAAGTCATCCAATAAGTTATGTCGACATTCATTCTCGGGGAAATTGAAAATATGACAGGAAATTCTTGACTACTTTTGCAAATGGGCGATAGTCGTGAAATGTAACGATTTTTCATTGAATATAATTGTAAAATGTGTAATGACTGTTCTAAATTTACAACATTAGTGCTTATCGGTTATCCATAGATTGAGAATTATTTCAAACAAACGGTTGAACATCCCTATTTACATTCTTCTGGAATTACGCAGATACGCTTAACTTATAGTTCGTTTACATATAACGAGTTGATAACAATATCAAGTTCAGATGAACACACTACAATGACTTTATTTAAGTTTGACGATTTGAAAAGTGACGGTGAAGAAAACTTACACGGAAAAAAATTCGTGCCCGGCTCCGTGAACTGCAGTCATGAATTCGAGAACTAGCAAAAATACACCGTGAACTGAATCACGTTTTTGGGTAAAAATCATGAAAACGTGAACTAAATAGTTCACGGTCCGTTTTCATTTTCGCGAACGCTTTTGTTTCTGTGTATAAAGAACTAAGTACACTGATCCTTATTTAATCTTTTAGATACAAAGATCTGATTTTAAACGAAATAGGGCTTGGAATTTGTTCCTGTAATTCGTTTTAAATATGTTTCAGTTTCATGAAACTTTAGTTAGAATAAGCTGCTATTTATGAAATTCGAATAGTTGCCATCACAATTCACTGCTGCACTTATAAAACCGCTGCAGTTTGTTTCATTCGATGAATATGCTTAAACTATATGGTTTTAGATTTCCTTTATAACACGATTTAATTAAAAGGAAAAGTGACTTTGAATAAGATTGAATGATACTGCCCAACTCTATCACAGCAGGGTTGCCAAACTTTTTTCTTTAGTATTTTATCAAGTATATGAGATTATATGAGCTATATCAAGTTCTATTCTTATAGATTCTTATAGATTATCGTAGAAAATAAGTATTGTATAGGCCGTAGTGTGAACGAACTTTTGAGTAAATTGTCATCCCGCAGAAAGACGTAACCATGTTTGCAGTTTCTTAATATGTAGCGGTAGCGCCAATTCCGACCCCAGCTCAATCTTTTTAGCAACAGAACCTTGAATTTTCCAGCAGCTATGCAACGTCGCGTCTCTAGCAGTATTGTAAATAGTTATTTCGACCCAATGCACTAGATATGCCAACAACTCGTTCCATAAGCTGATTTTCACAATTGCAAGTATGACGAAATTGTTGTTCTTGGTTCTTTTCGTGAATATGGTTAAAAATGTATTGTTCTAACTTTAAAAGCTAAGACGTGTGAGCGCAATATCTGAATATTCAAATGAGATTCATCATTGAATATTATTTGAATATAACACTTAGTTAGACAAAGTTGAAGAATTTGTCAAGGGCTACAATTTTATCATACAATATATTCATAAATTCATCTGTTGAACCAAGTTATCGGTAAATTTATCCAATTTCTCGAAATGACTTTTCACAGCACTAGACCGCTGTTTCACTAGCACTAGCTGCTTCCAGCAGCTATGGAACGGACATGAATCTTCCTGAAGTGCAGAAATCCGCCAAATAAAATCCGATACCAGACCAGGAAGGGCCGGTTCATAAACCACATATTTTAGAAAATCTCAGACACCCCCCTCCCCCCTCTCGACTTTTCTCCTTACAATTTTTTGAAATTTTGTGTGGAGCGTAGCCTTTGGTCAAACTCCTTTGGTTTATGAATAGTCCCTAAACTAATTACACTGCACAATCTGGTTACACCCGCGGAAAAAGAAATATCAGGATTGTCCACGACAAAATCTGTACCGATTAAATTTGGAATAAAACAAATATGCTGTTAGTTCAATCCAAGATGCATTTTTTATATTTTTTATTAAATAATCATCTTCAAACTTATTACAGTTACTTAATTAGACTGCATGAAGAAACTACAAACTTTTGAGTTGACTCCAGCCATTACGGTCTGTGCAGACTTCTCTGCAACCGAGTTAGCTGCTTTTGTCCAAGATGTTCGAAATATTGAGATAGTTCTCTCTTCACGATAACCCAATACCGCTCGACAAGTCGCAACTCCGGGCAGTTAGGTGGATTCGCCTTTATCGGTACAACATGGACTCCACTCGCTTTTTACCATTCCAATACATCTTTGGTGTAGTAACAAGAAGCCAAATCAGGCCAGAATAGCGAGGGAGTGTCATGGTTGCTGAGAAATGGTTACAATCGCTTCTTCAGGCATTCTTCACGGTATATTTTCTTGTTTACCGTTCCGATAGTGATGAAGCTTTGGCTTGCTCGATCACAGCTGCATATTGCCTGCCAAACAAAATATTTTTTAGGAAACTTGGCCTTTTTCTTCATCCTGAAATGCTCCTCTACGCCGTTACGTTGCATGGCAGTATAATAAGACATTCCGGGAAGCTGCTTAAGGTCTTCCAGCACACAAGTTTAATCGTGCATTATCACGCAGGAAAACTTCGTCAAATCTTCACGATACAACTTGCGAGCCCGTCTTCACATTCTGTTTATCATTACGGTTCGGTACAGTTTTCGCCTTGAACGACTTCATACCTTGCCGGTGCTTGGAAATATGTTCGAAAGTAGAGGCCATTTTTATTTTTCCATCCAAAGTACTTACCGGAAGATGTGGTCTCTTCTGCAATATTTGATTCACCTTCGTATCCTTCTGGTTGTTCCTGAGATCCGTTTGTGTAACGCTCCCAGTCTTCCTGGCTGTTGTCAAGCCTGTATCGAAAGATTTAAGAAAGTTATGGACAGTGCTTTCAGGAAAACCATGCCTTTTTGCAAGTTTTCTTACTGACTGATCCGGATTTTCATTACGACCGCACACAATTACTTTTTGCACTTGATCTTCTTTCGACGCCATCTTTGATCTTAAAGCTTACAGTATCATACAGCTTACAGTATCAAAAAAAATAGATTTTGCATAATAAACAGACATACGTTCATCAGTCTGCGAAAATTTCGTGCATTGATGAAGTATTTCAAGTGATATGCGTATTGGGGGGTGTCCAGATTTTGTCGCGAACAAGCCTTAAAAGCACTAACTAGATATTCGTATGAACAAGAAAAGTAACTTTCACTGCTTTGCAAGAAAAAATATTGTTTGAAATCACTAAGTCGTTATTCGGATGAACAAAACCGCGATTTTCCACTACTTTCACTGCTTTGCCACTACACTGATGCGAACTGACAACCAATATAGCAGACATTTTTTTTTTGTTTTCATCGAACATTGAGTAAAAACAATTCACAACACGCTAAGATGAGAATACCTAAAGATCGTTAAAAAGTACCGATAATCGTTCATAAGCGCACATACCCAAATGATGCGTAAACACAGATTGCCTTATATGAGGTATTAGTATTAAAAGAAGATTAACGTTCAACATTACCTATTTTGGATCGTTACTTTTTACAGAAAATCTGGTATTTTTTGTAGTTTTATTGTACAGTCAATTGAACAATTCATCCATACGGATTAGTTTGCAAAATTATGCACTTAATGAGAAACAAATGTTAAAAAGAATTACAAAAATGTTTTTTTTCTTTATTCGAAATAATAATAATAATAACAATAAGATATGCAGGAATCCAAGTAAAGTTACAGGGAGGTCAAAAATCGTAGTATCTTAAACTGAAATTCAGTAGAATCAAATTTATCCATCGCTCCAGTTCGACAACAGTTACTTAATTTGGAATTTAAAAATACTTAATTTGGAGTTTAAAAGTACTTTGTTTCTTCAGTGTAAGTAACGCACTAGTTGTTTTTATGACTAGTGAAAATGACGTTTTCGCGTAAGATGAGGCAAAATAGCGTAAATTATATCACTCCTAAAAAGAATATTCAATTGTCTTTCATCAGCGAAGTTAAATCATCAGATAGTTATTTATATAAAGCATTCATGTAATATTATTAAAAAAAAATTAACTTTTCGAACTAAACTTACACAGAAATGTTTCCCAATCATAAAAAAGCAGGATTTTTTTTCCATGGTGGTTTGACACCTCTCCTCTCCCTGGAAGGGAGAATGGGGCTCTCAACAAATGAAACAGAAATTGCTGAATAATTCGAGAACTAATCAAGCAAATGGAGTCAAATGGAACTAAATTCGGCGTATGTGGTTTTTTGAAGACAGATTTTTTTCTATGGTGGTTTGAAATTCCATTTTCTTTTGGAAGGGGGGGGGTTGCTCACATACAAATGAAATAGAAATATATGAATAACTCAAGCACTAATCAAGCAAATAGAACCAAATTTGGCATGTTGAGGTTTTTGAAAGGAAAAAAATGTTTCTATGGTGGTTTGAGACACATACCTCCCCTCTTGAAAGGTTGAACCACTTCTTAGTCAAGAAAGGGGGATGTTGGAGCTACTTTCAGTGCTACATTATGCCCAAGAAGTTAATCTAAGGTTATGCGAGAAAAAATATTGTTCATACTTGCAGGATAGGGCGTAGTTTGTTGAAAATAAATTTGTCTATGAAATGCTTCTACACAGACAAAAAAACCATAGTAGGAACTACCGAACCAAGGGTTAAATTAATAACACACCAATGTTGTTTTGCAGAATATAATTTAATTTGAAATAATTTACTATGATAATAAATGTAAACAATGCAGTAGAAAACACTATGACCTGTCAAAATGTATGGTACACGCTATTTCTAAATATAGATCCATAATTGAGTAGGTTTGACTCAAATCAGTCAAATTTATGGCTACTCAAAAAGTGATTAAATATAATTCGTTGTGGTGATATGTCAATCAGTCAACATCGGCTAGAATTGTCAACGTGCAACTTATCTTTACTCAATTTTAAGTAGCCATACATTTGCCCGAATTGAGTCAACTACACTTAACCTGAAGTTGTTTAGAAAAAGCGTGTAGGTTTTACGAAAATGCAATAGTTTAATCGGAATTCTAGACAAAATAGTCAAAAGATCAAAAGAAACATTTGTAAACAATTAATTCTAACGTATTTTTCTGGGATCTGCTTGCTCCCACAAACAAAAAAGAAACCAGTGGCGTCTCGTGAGAAAATTAACCGGTTGTGCACTTTCTTTCGAACCCGGGCGTCAATTATGACAACAATATCTTGCTCCATAGTTCCTCCTTTGCCGAGTCTCTTGTGATATGCCACAAAAAGTACCTTGTCAATGTCCCGAAACAACAGAATAAAATTGCAACTAGCCAGTGAGTAAAACTACTCTGTGCAGACCACAAAGTGCACAAAACGGACACAAACTCATCGGCAATCGAGTTATAGGGAAAAAAAACATCTACAAACGATCCACGTGTGGTATATACAGGATCTGGTGCACCATTTGAAATGCCCAGTCTGCGAGTATTAACGGAGTATTAAATCGATGAATTTGATAATACATGAAATACAATTTTAGACTGTGCAGTGCACGAGGTGCACATATGGACGAGACGCCACTGCCAGAAACAGATACAAGCAGTTATTACCTTACCGTCGGTAGTGGATAAAGCTGTTAGCAACCTGGCATTTCCAGGAAATTTACGTTATAAGTCATTGTTTACAAATTTTTACTTTCGACCTTTTGACTATTTTGTCTAGAAGTTATGGCAGATTGCCATAGGAGTTTTCAAAACAGGCGTAATCAACCAAAATACTAAAAACTACCGCACTTTTTCTTCTTTTGAAAAAAGTGAGGAAATTTCATTCTAAGAACGGCAACGTTATGTTCGATAAATTCAAAAAAAAAATCTTTAATCGAAGTCACTATAACTTAAGTAAAACTTTTTTATGGAATTGCTGTTTGATTAAAATTCTTGTCTCAAGGACGCAAAACCGCTGTTCAAAGCGTCGTTTCAACGTATTCACTAATCATATCTTTGTACGAGTCTTAAATAGAAATTAACATGAAAACAAAATAGTTTTGATTCGGTTTTCTCAACAAACACAACAAGAATCATTCGCTCATTTGAGAAAATATTCTAGAATTGTTGATGGAAGACAAAACTATCGAGAAAGATAAACCACTACAAGTGTTTTTGAGGAAAGTAATGGAAATCACCAAATATCAATTCAAAGATTTGTAGAACAGAAAAAACGGTCATATTCAATAAAATGCAAAATGATGAAACACAGTGAATTAATTGCCCGTTTCACTTCTTAAATGTTCGATACGATAATGAAGTTGGAAATGACATTGTGTCAATTATTAAATTTTTACCGAGCCAAAATATAAAGAATTAACATTCCAATTCGCCACAATGCTGCATAATGTGATTATATATGAAAAGATAAGTTGTCGTCAGAAATGTTGTTTCTAATAGTGAGGTCCTTTTGTTGGTATTATTGACTTGCCTTACCAATCAAACCAAGGCCGGTATGGCCTCTGCTGTACACAGAAGTTGTCTTCATTTTCTTCGGTCCATGGTTGTACCTCGCGTCTCTTCTTCTTGTACCCGTCGGTTTGTTTTCGAGAATCCTTTTAACTGGGTTGTCGTCCGACATTTTTACGACATACCCAGCCCTCGTAGTCGACCGATTTCAGCGATGTGTACGCGGGTAGGTTCTCCCAGCAACTGATGCAATTCGTGGTTCATTCGTCTCCTCCACGTTTTGTCCTCCATCTGCGCTGCACCTTCCGTTCAAAGACACCAAGGGCGCGTTGGTCCTCCACTAGCAATGTCCATGTTTCGTGGCCATAGAGAACCACCGGTCTAATTAATTGCCAATAGATGGTCAACTTTGTTCGATCTCAGCCTCCTTCGGAGTCCAAAGTAGGCACGGTTACCAGCCATAATGTGCCTTTGTATTTCTCTGCTGGTGTCGTTATCGGTGGTCACCAATGAGCCCAGATATACGAATTCGTCTACTACCTCGATTTCATCACCGTCGATCTGAACTCGTGGTAGGAGGCTAACATTGTCTTCTCGTGAGTCTCTTCCCTTCATGTATTTTGTGTTGGTGTCATTGAATGTATAGCACAATAGAATGAAATGAAACAATCCCACTTTTTCGCAGACGCAGAAAACTTCATTTTTAATCATGTTTTTGCCAAATTTCAGGGAATAAACTACAATGTTACTGTTAGCTTTGTACTTCATTGAATTATTCACTCTCCTCTCCATGACGGAATACCCGCAGTTTGCCCTTGACACCACTCAAGTTTTGGGCAATAGTGAGGACGACTTCTTGCGATATTTTTAACCAACTATTTCTTCAAAGGTAGAGCGTTCTCGAATACATCAGGTGTTTGACGAAGTTGGGAAGCACCCCTTCTCCAGAAATATCTGCAACACGCTCCTAAAGATGTCAGAAAATGATTATAACGCAGCTGTCCTCGATTAAAATCATATAAAAATCTCATAAAAATGTAATCCATCTACAGCGCTATCAAATTTCCAAAGTAAATTGCGTTAAAAGGTGGTTTATAGGCCAAATGATAACCATTTTTGTTCTAATCAGCATTAGCATTAGCATTAGCATTGACGTTTGCATACCTCAAGGATGGAGCTACCATGACGAATAATTCGTTGAAGACATTGCTTGTCACCATGAAACGAAACCAGTTTCTGATACGTTTCTTCACGCAATAATCTCCACGGAGACACTCCTCGATGGCTATCAATCTGGCCACGTCCATGCAACCGTTGGTGATAGGGAGGATTTGGTATCCACCTTAAGAAAAGACGGGGAACCCACGTAGCCTTCAGTAGATATCAAAGAAAAAAGGAAATTAATAGTCGGAGAGAATAGTTGAACACAATGCCCTGTTTGGTAGAAAAATATATTCAAAAATGGTCGTTGGTAGCATCTAGTCTAAGAAGGTTAAGTGATGCTCCATTTCTCTTCAAATGGTTAGGGCCTAAGCATTAATTGTGGCCCTAGCCCCATATGGCTTATGATTATAGCGCCATTATTCGCTCTCTGAAAAGATATATAAGAATGGGTATTCGCTCTGTCTAAAGAATAAGAACGGGTATTGAATCAGAACTTGCCAGATTTCTTGGATTGCTGCGCACACTCACACATACACGCATATATACACATGTTCATGGTTTGTAAATAGCTTCAAATGTTTGGAACCGTTTAAACATGATGAGTAAAAATAGAACGAGCCCACCATGTCAGTCGTCATTCAATACCGTTTTGTTTCACAGTCCCAATTGTAGATGGTCTGCTAGACGAGCGTCAACACAATCCTACCAGTTCGGCTACAAAAGCACTTAATCTCAACGACCAAATAGTACCATTAACACGCACAACAAATCCGCCTCTTCGTGCTGGGCTGTTTCGAGAAAACGACACCACCAATATCTAGCTGTTGACTACCCGACCAGAAGCGTGTAACATAAACAGAACAAAACTATAACAAACCTTGTTAAGACTAACTGATTATTATATAAATTTGTTAAAGACAGTTCCGTCTGCATAATTGTATAACATGTTCATAACGAATTAATATATAATGCCCTGGGAGACACAATCTTCGTAAAGAAATAAATTAATTATAACACTTGCTGATATGATTTTGCTTCATCGTAACAAAACTGTTACAAAGTTTGGTTTGTTTTTGTTATACCTGTATCATAGTTTGTTATAACTCTGCTACCTCTTGAGGATTTTTTGTTACAATTTCTGTTATTTTAACAACATCCGCGATCTGAATTCTAACAACCGCTTTTATAAAAAAACAGCGTAACTGAATAACAAAACCTGAAATAATTTTGTTGTTTCCTTCTGGTCGGGTAACTTCACAAACAATTTCTTTATGAACTTAGCTTCCTTATTATCAACACAAACACACTATATGATACAAGAAGTATGTTTCACGGCTTTCTTCCCCTTTTTTACAATCTCAGTTTGCAAAATAAAAACGAAACCACAATTTATACATGTCACATTATCCTATCCTATCCTCCACTCGCAGGTCATTCGCGAACTTCTTTATTATCGCAGTCTAAATTTTTCACTACTGACGTCCATCGTTTGGTTTTCCACCCTTGCCACTATCGAGGGGTTAAGGCTGGCGCACAATACCGCGTCCCACGTCGCGTTGCGTTGACGTTTCATTTTGAGATAAGCACTTCTTTTATGCGTCACAATGACGCGTCGCGTCCGTCGCGTCGATGTGCTAAAACGCCAAAAATGTTCTAAAGTACCAGCGTTCTCCCGCGTACGGCTTCTGTAACGCTTTGGTTTTGAGCAAATTCAAAATTGACGCGCGGTGCACGGTTCGGATGCATGTGAAGTTTGAGTTCAATACTTTATGCTTGCTGGAATAAAAGAATTAATTTGAAAGCTCATCTCATGACATAGAAACATAATCTGAAAGTGGAAAGATATGATGTAAAGATAAATCTAGAAACAACTCTTTCCTCGCACTTATAAATTTAACTCTTGGGTTGAGTTTCCTTGTTGGTTCTTTATCCTCAGGTTGCTCCTGAGTATTCAACATATCAGATTACAAAAATCAAGAAATGTAAACAATGTATTCAAAAGCGTCTTTGTCAGTCTTAACAAATTATTTTCAAACAAAGCACGCAATTATTTGACGATGCTTCAGAATCCTCACACTTCAACTTATATAACATGATATACACAATCTTGATATCAGCATCTATACATTTAGTTTTCACTGGAAAAAATGTTCATGGCATTTGATATCAAAATACTCTAAATCACGTAATATAGGTTGTAGTGTGAACGGGGTAAAATCTAAACTATTTCAAACTATAGAACATAGTTTCTTTGTTTTAAGCTCATCCTTGGGAAAACTATTCGAGGCATTTCACATTAAACAAGACGTAAAAGGTGAAGGGGTCTAAAATGACGAACAAAAATTATGTTTTGTTGTTGCTAGTTTGAAGTAATTTGGACTAGAGTTTGGTAGATCTCAAACCCCGCAATTCCATATTTGCCTCAGCTACTCATCTACTTAAAATACAAATGTTCCGTTAGGTCATGTCCTCAAGTAATTTGCGTAAACCACTTATTTTGTTCAGGCTGCTTTGAACTAGAAGTGAAATAAGGAACTCAGCTTGTTTGGATTGAAATTCAACTAAAAATGATAAGACGAATGTCATCACTTACTCCCCCTTGATCTCCGCTTCGACCAACCCAGCTGATCGTTGCCCGCACTCTTACCGAACCAAAGGATCTGCTAATTTTACGTGATGATCGCAAATAACAACCATCACAACCTTTCACAATTTACCAGGGCTTAGGACCTGTAGCTGATGATCTGAATACTTTCACATTCTTTCGCACATGCTACTATGGAGACCCATCATCATTAAGTCCAGTGTTAGCCATTTATTCTATAGACATAAACCCTTCTTGTAAGAAGGGTCAAAACAGTTCAGTTAAATATCTGCTAGTTTGTGAACGTCTGTACTTATTGAAGCGATTTAATTCATTTGATGGGTAGTTTATATTTAAGTGCTTGCACGATTGAGGAAGAACAGTTTCGTTTATTTGTCTCTAATTTGTGTATCAAAAACCCTTGCAAAAAAGCAGACATTATTTACATATTGAAAATATTGACATACAAATTACATAATTGAAAAATAAATTATCAGTTTACATTCAAAACAAAACAAATGGTTCAAGTGGACGCTTGGTTGACGCTGTATTGTGTGGTCTATAGCGTCCTGCGCGTCATGTGCGCGTTTTAGTACCAAACGCTGGCGTTGACAGCTGACGCGACGCGACGCGGGACGCGCTATTGTGCGCTGGCCTTTACTGATTCAACTTAGCACTTCCTATTCGCGAACCTAACAGCTGTACGTATGTATGCCTACAGTCCTAATCATTCCAAGATACTTTTCATTGCACCCGGCGGTGAATTTTTGACCACAACACTAGACACTGGTCACTAAGATATCTTCATAAAACATATTTACACGGGTCGTCCTCTTAGTGACAAAAATATACTTTGCACACACTTTTCACATTAAAATCATCATTTTAAGCTGCAGAAAATATTCACACGTCAGATTTTCAGCGCAGCCTACTCGCGTTTTTCAATGCTAACTATTTTTGTTCTAATGAGCCGAAAATCAAGGGTTTAAACTCAAGCCTCTTAAGCAACTAAGTAGAAAAACTAGTATATTTTGCGAAGGCCTTAAACGGCTACGATTTTTTTTTTCCATGTCGGGTATCTTCATCACTGCGACCAACTTTCAGATCTATTGTGGCAATAAAACTTACCACATTAAAAGTACGAATCATTATCGTTAATAAACAACAAAAAAAACTACGAATTGTTTCGTTATTAATGCTTGACAATCAAAATTTTAATTTGTTGAACCTTTCTGTAAGGAGTACAGGAACACTGTAAGGCGATCAATAATTCAATAATAACAAATGGAAACACTTAAGTCAAAACAAATTATCCAAGCTCACCTGACAAAGCATCCTTAATTCATAAGCTTGTGTCGCATCTTCCCCAACTTCCAGAATTCATTCGGAATGAAAAAAAGAAAAGAAAGTCAAAATGCTGCCTCCTTCTGCGTCTTCAACCACCCCTGAATGACCTTTTCCATCTCCAACAAAAACAAACTTGTTAACATCGTGATAACGAGGTTCCTTTTTCCGTGGTCAGGGCAGTTTATGTTTTTTTTTGTTCTGCTCAGTTGTTCCATACCGACCGACCAACCAACCAACCATCGAGCAATTTCGGTGCAGCAAGGACCGGAAAAAAATGCCACAAAAATTAAGAAATAATGATTTTTACCACAGGAGAATCTTTTCAAGAGGAGAACTTCTTTTCAACGAGCATTTTTTTTAATTGTGAAGAACCGGCTGCTGTCACTGCTGTGCGGCAGCAGCAAGAGGACAATGCAGTATCGTGCCGTGAGGACGATGCAACGCGTCAACCGGACTGGACTAAGCATGAAGTATTGAATTGCATTTAATCCCGTTGAGTGGAGGGACCGCAGTAGCAGCGTTTTTGTTCGCAGCGGGGGATTCATCTAAAAGGATGTTCTTGAAGAGGGTTTGTCATTCCTGGTGCTGCAATTCAGGGTTGACAGGTGAGGTCCTTGACACTAGGAAAAAGGCGAGTTCTGGGTTGCGTCACGTCATGAGGTATGAAAGCGAATGGAAAGGCCGGGAGCAAAAGTAAGACGTAATAAATGGATGGACCCAATGGAATGTTCCACAATGGTGTTGATGTTCCTCCTGCAGCGCCATCAGCACGAGAGTAATAATGATAGAAGTGGATTCTAATTCCAGCAGTGTGGTGAAAGTCGCACTGATGTTGACAGTTCATCTTCGTTGGGCCAAGGATTTTTTTTGAAAAAGTGTTCTCGTACATTAGGAATGTCATTTTAGCGTTGCTTGGTTGGTTTGAAAAAGAGAAGAGAAAGAAAAACGGGCTGTCACTCATGTGTGACACTCTGTTGATTGGATGAGACCTTTTCATGGTCAAGGTATAAGTGAACAGCGGAGAAGGTAAACAGTGACACGCCCTCTAATTAGTGTAAACACACCGATAATGTTCTTACGACATTTTCAACAAAAATAGATAAAAAATGACCCACTTTCACCAGCACTGTTCTAAATTTTGTATGTTGACATCCGCGAGTTTTGTTTTGGAACTTCGCCTGCTTTGTTTCGAATTGGTTGTTGTTTATTCACCTCGTTCGACTTTTCAAAACAATTATAAAAAAGCTTCCAAGCTTGACGAATCAAAACAACAAGGGAACTTATCCCGATCTATTCATTTCGATTCTTGTTGATGCTGGGCAAATATTCAGAAAAGCTTTTGGTTCCTGACAGTACTGAATGACGATTCATCATTAAAAAATGGTAAGGTATTTCCTCTCTGCATTAAGGCAGGACATTCACCAAACCTATGTAAAAGATTCGCGTTTGTCAGTCAGTCACTACACTGCCGTTCTACGCTTAACTGTCCCATGTCGCAAAAGTTGTAGTTGAAAAAAAAAGCGTTTTAAGTTTTGCGTCACTATTGAGAAGGGCTGGTAAGATTCGTGGTAAAACCCACAAATTTATGAGTGGCATTTGAAGATGTGGCTGAGTTTTAGATCATTTTTGTATGTAAAATACGAGGTAAAATATTGAGAGGGACTGATATGCATAGAATCTTGCCTAGCAGCAGAAAATTCTAGGCATATCAGTCGCACTGCATGATGTATTGATAGATCGTTGGGGATAGAATTTACGTTTTCAAATACACATGCCATGTGCATTATTGTTTATGCTCCTACCATGATTCTGATTATTGTTTATCACCATATCATCATTAATAACACAGTTCTATCAACTGCAAATGATGGATTATATAGACAATTTAATTTCAATGTTTTCATGTCAAAGTCATTGTTTAAGTTTACATATAAGCCCCTTATCAATGCTGAGTGTCGAGCAGTTCCTACAAAGGATGTTGTAAACTTAAATCAATTTTGTTTTCTAAGATCTCTTAAGAAATGTCGTAGTGGGACTTTTTTGCCTGGGACAATCTATCTTGATGTTTTTTTGATACAAACTCAGAACAAAGTATATATTTTTTTGTTTGTATCCAATAGTATAGTTAAAAAATTAAGCATATATTGAAAAAGCTGCAATTCGACCAAAAGCAACATGGGACAGTTATGCGTAGAACGGCAGTACACTTGTCAGGGAAGAAAGTAGTATGACGAAACCACAGCTAATAGCACAATCTGTATAGTATTAAACGGAAACAGACTTCCATCTCGCAGATGGTCGTCAAAAATCATCAGAATACATTCCTCCAGTTCGGTGAAACACCGGAAAAGATTGCCGTCCACGAGGTTCATTCGATAGAGATGTGCATCTAACTGGTCGTGTTTGGACATTAGCCCACTCATCACGCGTATGTAAAGGGTGCAACGATCAAAAGTTGGTCAAAAGTTGGTTTATTATATAAATGATCAATCTTTCTTTCTTTTTAAAGTTCGTCGTCTACAAAACACAGGAAAATTATTTGATTATGTTATGGCGTTATGGAGTTATGGTGATTATTTTATGGCGAGCTGTCGGATTGACGTTTCACACCTTCCATCAAGTTTTGAACCGCTGTTATATCCCCCTTATTTGATGCTGAACGCCAATTTGCCTTGAAGTTTTTTTCACTTCCAACTGTTTTTTGAATTCACTTGAGGTTTCTCTTGACGATTACCCAATATTTTTCAATTGGGCGCAGTTCCGGCGAGTTTGGAGGGTTTTTCTTCTTGGGTACGATTGGCAAACACTATTGGCGGTATTCCATTTTTGAGTCATTTTTCCGTAGTGGCGAGTACCGAGGTCTGGTCAAAACATCACGGAACTACTACGTTTCTTCAAGAAATGCAATAAGCATTTTTGCAAGCATTCCTTTACATAAATATCTTGGTTGACAGTGCTAGTTGTCACAAAATAAAGTTGGGATTGCGTTTGAAAATGCTGGCCACTATTCTTCCAGTCGATGCGGCTTTCTGATCCCGGCTTCCTGGCAGTTGTCAGATTATCTCCGAACACTTTTATAACATTCTTGACGGTTGATTTGCCAAGTCGTTGTGGAAATAATTTGAATTTTGCTTATGCGCGTCCCAAATTTTGATACGCTGCTCTTCTTGCTTCGACGCCATTTCGACAACTGAATAGAAAATGGTGAAAACAAAATAGACTCAAGTTCACGTTTTTTTTAATTCACGATTGAAAAAAACTACGTCATATTTGAGTCGACCAAACAATAGAAGTGATAGAATAGTACGGCCGTCTTAGATTTTTGGTGTCCCAATAGGTTCTCCAACTCGAGAAGGTACCCTGACGTCCTAAATGGTAAAATTCATCATGTGCAATTTGTTATTCATACAATTCGTCGCCTACCTAACAGCTAATACTTTAACAACGTTAGTAGAGCTTCTTACCCCTTCTTATCAGAGTTCTCAGAGCTTCGAGGAAATTTGTTTGCAGGATTTTAGTAAATTTCGTAGAACTTTACCAAAACAAAAGCATCAATACAGAAATTCAGCGAAGGTCGCATAACTTTACCAATGTTTGAAGATCTTAAGCAAAGTTCGCAGACCTATAACAAACCTACACTTTTGAATTTCAGAACAGTTAACAAAACCATAAAAAATGTCACAGAATTTAACTTGTAGAACTATGGATAAATTCACCAATTTTCTATTATTTTTTTTCTATTTGTACCCTTACACAGCCAGTAATTTAAAAGCATCCTGGATAATACTATAACCAGTATTTTTCTTAGCAACATCAATATTTGCGGCATATATGTAATATGACAAAAGAATTTAAATGGCAAGGCCCACTGTGTAGAGTTGAGGGAAAAATAGAGTTCAAAAATAAGCGGCAATTAAATTATCCACTTGATGGATAAGTTAATCAACGAATATTCTCGGATCGTAAGAAAGAGGAAACGGGGACAACCGTCATTCCGTCCCAATTTCGTAGGTTTAGATGAATTTGGAGTGACGTGGCTGAGAAGGTTAATGTCACTCCGTGTGTCCTGACTTCTTTGAGAAAGACAAAGGTATTTCCACCTTGTGTCCTGTGAGCGCGATTGTTCACTTTCTGGGATGAGTTTTACTTCCTTGTGTCCTTGATAAATCCTAGAGTTATTCCTCTAAAACGAGAAGAGTATTAAATAGACGCTACACTGTGACATTAAGTATAAAAGCAATTTTACGTGTGATAAAAGTTATTTGATTACATTCTAGGTGCCTAGGTTTTGTTCCAACAGTTCGCTATCCGAGTTTTCTCTTATTTGGTATAGTTTGTGTACCTCTTGTTTGAGTTTTGCTTTGTCTGTTAATATCTGTTGATGGCTATCTCTTGCCTTCCCCATTGAGTTCAGCTATTTGGCCAAACATGTGTCAGCGGGTCTACATTTTCTTAAAGGTCCAGTTAGTTGCAGGTTATACGCGGCTTGAATCATATGGTTTTCTTCGCGTCTAGCAATGTGACCCCAGTACATAATACGGTATATTTTGACCCATTTGTCCAATGGTCCGTCCTAGTAATAGGTTCCTTGTAGCTACGACATCTTTTCTACCACCTGCAATGTACCATTCCTGAACAAGAGCTCCTGAAGAGCCATTGCATTCGTTCCGAATGTTATCGTGGGAACTATAGCAGAGCTGTAGATTTTTCGTACCAAGGCACATGGTGGTTTATTTTTCTGGATAAACGGAAGAATCATCTTACTCGCTCGTATCCCCTGCAAACATCTTCTCTTCACGTTTTCTGGTCTATCAAGTATCCCGGTAAGGAAAGCGCCTAGGTACCGAATGCATTTAGTACCTATGTGCATATACGCAACAGTATATGCTCCGTCATTTGCTTGCTTTGTGGATTGTGGATCTCGATCTCGTACAATGAGTTCTGATTTTCCTGAGTGTATCTGAAGTCCTGCCTCTTTCAGTAATCTTGTCTAATCGCGCAAGATCATTGCAGATAATGAGGGTATCATCAGCGTATGCCAATATTATCGGTATTTTTATATTGTTACGTTGTCCTAAAGAAATCTCAGGAAATTTGTCTTGCTATTTTATCAATATATGATGCAGAACTAACGTAAACAGTCTGGGTGATAGAGGGCAACTTTGTTTCACTCCTTTTCCCATCTCTACTTAAGATAAATTCACCTACATAGAGCCAAATTCACAGCACTTCAACGAAATTGGCAGGACTTTTCTTTACTTGCATCTTTACAGGCTTTAGACATGCCATGATTTTTCATGAGCCATTATTGAAATTGCTGTTTTGTTTTCATGAAAGCATCTATGCATAAACGATGCTTTGAAATGGCATTTATGAAAATAATTTTGAAGCTTAACTGCTTCTTTGCATCGCTACTTTGATATATGCAAGACCGTTTAGCTGTCAATCAGCTGATACCAAGCAGCAGCTAGAAAGGAGTATTGACAGTTCAAGCTACATCAAAAGTTAGTTCACCAAACGTTGAGAAATATCCTATTGGAGAAATTTGGATTCGCATATTGCCAGGGTTTTTCTACTGAAACCGTTCATGGCCACTCGACGCCCCACGGGAATCTGTTCCGGATTCACAGGTCCAAGTACAAATCATCAGATTGCCACAAAACGTTGAGAAATATCTTATTGGAGAAATTTTATGAATTCTGATGCCCTTATTGCCCGGGGTTTCGTTCTGAATATGTTCATGGCCACTCTAGACCCCACGGGAACCTGTTTCGGAATGAGCGGTCCGAGGACAATTCATCAGATGGCCACAAAACGTTGAGAAATATCCTACTAGAGAAATTTCATGAATTTTGATTCCCAAATTGCCAGGGTTTCCTTCTAAATATGTTCATGGCCACTCGAGGCCCCACGGGAACCTGTTCCGGATTGACCTATGACAAATCATCAGATAGCCACAAAACGTTAAGAAATATCCTACTGGAGAAATTTCATGTATTTTGATACCCATATTTCCAGGGTTTCTACTGAAATATGTTCATGGCCACTCTAGGCCCCCGGGAACCTGTTACAGAATGGCTGTTGCAGGAACATTTCGGATTGTGGCCCACGATGGAATTGAAATAGTTTCTAGGAATTATACTAATGATTTTGGCTTCCATTCCCGGGAATTTAATTGAACTTTTCAAATAGTGTCTCCGTACCGGACCACAGCCCCGGTAACCGGGATTCACGGGAACTCAAACGGTCTTTACTGATTATGTCCTTAAAGCCAATGAGTTTTTGAATCTAACGATGACAAAAGAATTGAAATCGGTCAATAGTAGCCAGAGTTATAACCATTTGAATTCGGTGGGTACCCGGGTACCCTGTCGATCACTTAAAGGTGTTTTTTTTTTGTCGAACACATAAGGGTTAACTACACCCATTAGTCGTATTGGACCGAATTTAATCAACAGTAAAGGTGCTTACTTTCGCGGGATATAATTTTCTTTGAAAAAAAAAACCTTAATTGTTCACATTTTTGCATTAAAGGGCTTTTTGGATGTTTTAAATTAAAACTTTTCAGACAACATGAATCTTTTATTGATCTCAATAATGTAGGCAGGTAGAATTCAAAGTCATGATTTTTTGCTCAGTGAGCAAAAGCGGTTACCACCTGTCCACCGGATCTTATTTTATCGCAAATGACGAATACGACCAGCAATAATTGACTTTGGATATTTTATTTTATTTTATTTCATTTTATTTTATTTCTAGGGTTTTCTTTTCATTATGGCGAATCTACAATTGAGATATTCTCTCCGGGCTCGCTCTCTTTCATTCATAAATCAATCACCTTTACGTTTTTCATTCTACTATTTGTAGAGTATGCTAGCCAGCATTGTTGTGTTTCGATCTGTACTAAAGAATGCCTCGTAAGTTTTATAATGGCGCCGAAATGAATGAAAGAGAGCGAGCCCGGAGAGAATCTCTCAATTGTAGATAGGCCCTAATGAAAAAAAACCCTAGATTTCATTTTATTTTATTTTATTAAATTTAACGCAATGTACAAGTGGGCATGGCGCCAAGTCACCAGTCTGAATTCAAGAACTCATACCTTTAAAAACACCCAGGGAATAGTTGAATAGGCGATAACATTTTTATACTAAAGGTGGTTATCACTTTCAATAGAACGAAGAGAAGAAAAATATGGTTAGTGGTAAAGACCAACCAAAATATTCAAAACTAGCTGACCTGGCGAACTTTGTTCCGCTTAACTGATTTTAGGATTCAAATAATTCCGAACATTCATGGTTTAATTTTATTTTTAAGTGACTCTAAGCCAGTCTTGGCCTGTTTGTCATCTCAATTTTTTCATCGATCATTCCCGATCGATAACAGATTACGAAACTTGAATTTTAGATATTGATTGAATGAAACACTGTTAGAATTTGTTTGAACTTATATGCTTTATTTACATGATTGTAGAGGTTGATAGAATCTTGCGCCAGTTTAATTCAGTGCTTTTTGGTAGACTTCATTCTTTGTTCCATTATCCGGCGCCTAAATAAACAAAGATCAATATTGTTGTTTACCAGAAGCATGGGCATTCGAGATTAATCCCGCTCACTTCCAAAGATTGACTTTGTGATTTATTGATTGTCATGGCAAACGAATTAAAGGCGAACCGCAAATTGTATTCGTTTGAACTCAAAAGGTAAATCGTTTGAAATAAGTGGAATTCTTGGACAATACCTGGCCCTTAAATTCACCTTTGAGTATTATTGCTTGAATGACATTATTCTTGAGTTGCTGAACGACCAATCTTGTTCCATTACAACATTTTGGTTGATTGAGGTTCTGAAGTATGATGATAACAGATCCAATCTTCAGTTGTAGATTATATGGTGGTAATCCTGGTAAATCCAATACATTCAGGAATTGTGTTGGATAATTGGTTACTTCGTCCGGATTAACCACACAATCGAATAAGTTGAATGAACGTAATTGTGCAGGAATTAACTTTTGAATTGCGAAATTCCAGTCCCCGGCATCCTTAATTTTTGCTTCTTTACATATCACCCCAAATACGAAAGCTTAAGGCTTGTGGAATGCCAGGTAGTGTTTGTCGAAAATCACCTGGCAACAAAATCATTGCGCCTGCAAAACGTCTCGAGTTACTGCGCAGATCTTGCGTAGTACGATCGAGTGCTGAGTGTAAGATGCTGATCTTACAACACAGCTACACTTTCGTCCTTGCCGAATTCTTCGAAATGTTGCATGTCGATTCGTCTGTCAGTTGAAGATTCAACGGCAACTTCAACGCAGATTGGGCCGTTTGATCGCCTTCCAACAATGTGGCTGTAATCCCTGAAGAGGCAACCGCCTCCGCAATATCTGATCATGAGCGAACCCAAACCAATAAAGGGTGTATTCGATAAAAAAACCTAGAAATTTAAGTAGATCTTATCCATAGTGTATTATTTACATCTGCCAAGTTTCATAGTTATACATTCAGTAGTTCCAGTCGTGTCGTCGAAACAAGAGATTGTCCGTGAGAAAATTTTGTGCACTCACAGTCAAAATCCAGGGGCGTCCCACCGGTGGATTGCTAAAAGGCTTGGAATTGCAAATACAACTGTGTCTCGTGCAATAAGAACCTTCAAGGAGCGTCTGAGTGTCCAAAGGAAGGAAGGGAGTGGTCGTAAAAGTGGTCCAATGGACAGTAAAATGGCCAGGAAAGTCGTACAACAATTCAAGAATCGTCCAAACATGTCAATTCGAGATGTCCCTAAAAAGTCTAAGGTGTCAGTCGGTTTTGTGCAGAAAACCATGAAGCGTGCTGGGTTACATGTTAACAAAGTGCAAAAAGCCCCAAACCGGAATGAAAAACAAAACATCACTGCGAAAACCCGCGCCCGGAAACTTTACACGAAGCTGCTCACCAAATCCGGTTGCATCGTGATGGATGACGAAACATACGTCAAGGCCGACTTCCGTCAACTTCCTGGGCAAGAATATTTCGTTGCCAAGTCGAAGTTCGATGTTCCGGAGGATGTTCGAAAGAAGAAACTATCGAAATTTGCAAAGAAGTTTCTAATCTGGCAGGCGATTTGCGGATGTGGTGAAATAAGTGCTCCCTTCATCACTTCCGGAACAATAAACGGTGCGATTTACACGGAAGAGTGCCTTAAGAAGCGTCTCTTGCCATTCATTAAGAAGCACAAAGGATCAACTCTGTTTTGGCCTGATCTAGCATCCTGCCACTACGCTCGAAACGTATTGGAGTGGTACCGAGCCAACGGAGTCAATTTTGTGCCAAAGGATATGAACCCACCAAATTCACCGGAACTTCGTCCAATTGAAAAATTCTGGGCAATTATGAAAACGGAACTTCGCAAACATCCCAAAACTATAAAAACAGAGCTAGAATTGAAGAAAATTTGGGTAAAAACAACAAAAACACTGGGAAAATCGGTTGTACAAAATTTGATGGGTGGAGTGAAAAGGAAGGTGCGGGCATTCGGGATGGGAGACGAAATTGAATAAAACAAATGTTGTAAATCAAAACTCATTAGTAGTTCTTCATTCTCTGAAAATTTCAAGAAAATCCGATAATCAGTTTAATTTTGATGAGTATATATGTGTGTGCCATTTTTATCGAATACACCCTTTATTAATGAAATAAGGTACTTTTTGCAAATTCCGCCAGGTACATTGATGAAGAACACGCCTCCATTGCAGCCGTCAATCGCTTTCATCAAAGTGTCGTAAACGTCCTCTTGCTGGTACAGTAAAAATGATATTGGCATGTGTTGTATCCCAATGAGTGTCGTTTTCTAACAATTGCTGACTGGCCTCTCGATATGTAGCACATATTAAATCACCCACAGTCCGAAACGACTCGAACGAAGCTGGACTACGAACATCAACCAAAAGCAGAATAATAAGGACGCATGTGGAATTGAGCAATGTCATGTGGACTATCATCGTCAACTCCGATCCATGTCAAGGATAACTCAATCAAAACGAAAAAATACCATACATAATGTATTGAAAATCTAGCATATTCGAAGTTTTCATTTTTCCTATAAATCTGTCCAACTTTCTCTTTTTATAAATGTTCTTTGGGTGCAGCAGAACAGAAAAAATAAAGACAACTTAAATCGGACGATCCGTTCTCGAGTTATGTGTGGTCTTACGTATGCCACTCTGTTTTATATACATACTAGCTGACCCGGCGAACTTTGTTCCGCTTTAACCGATTTTAGGATTCAAATAATTCCGAACATTCATGACATAATTTTATTTTTAAGTGACTTTAGGCCAGGCTTGACTTGTTTGTAACCTCAATTTTTTTATCATTCATTCGTGATCGATAACATATTAAGAAAAATTGAATTTTAAATATTGATTGAATGAAACACTTTTCGAATTTGTTTGAATTTAAATACTTTACATGCTTGTAGAGGTTGAAAGAATCTTGCGCCAGTTCAATTCAGTGCTTTGTGGTAAACTTCATTCTTCGTTCTATTATCCAGTGCTAGAAGCATGGATATTCGAGTTTAATCCCGCACACTTCTAAAGATTGACTTTATGATTTATTGATTGTCATGGTGAATTTAAGCAGAACCGGAAACTGTATTCGTTTGAGCTCAACAGGTTAATCGTTTGAAATAGGTGGAATTCTTGCACATTTCCTCGCCCTTCAATTCGCCTTTGAGTATCATTGCTTGAATTATATTATTCTTGAGTTGCTTAACGACCAATCTTGTTCCAGTACACAATTTCGGTTGATTGAGATTCGGGAGCATGATGATAACAGATCCAATCTTCAGTTGTAAATTATATGGTGGTAATCCTGGCAAATGCAATAATTCACGAATTTTGTTGGATAATTGGATACTTCGTGCGGATTAGCCACACAATCAATTAAGTTGAATGGATGTAATTGTTCAGGAATTACATTTTGAATTACGAAATTCGAATCCTCTTTATTCTTATTTTTTCGCACGTGCACTTAACCAATCTTGGTTCTCATAATTCTGGATGGTGTTTGGAAAACACTCGTAATGAGGTACTCTTTCGTCGTTGTGAAATGGCAGACATTCGGTGGGAACGAAATCAATCTATTGCCAATCGCCAACAATTGATTCGAAAAAATCTTGGCACACGGATCATTTTGCAAGGTAACTCACATATTTCTCTTCAACTGTAGCTTCTTTTCATATCGCCCCATATACGTAAGTTTAAGGCTTATGGAATGAGAGGTAGTGTTTGTCGAAAATCACCTGGCAACAAAATAATTGCGTTTCCAAAAGCATAGTTGCATAGTTCGATCGAGTGCATCCAATGCTCCTTTGTGTGCCATTGTGCATTCGTCCCAGACGATTATCTGACAGCACTGCAACACCTTCGTCCTTGCCGAATTCTTCGAAGTGTTGCAAGTCGATTCGTCTGTCAGTTGAAGATTCAACGGCAGCTTCAACGCAGATTGAGCCATTCGACTGCCTTCCAACAATGTGGCTGCAATCCCTGAAGAAGCAACCGCCATCGCAATATCTGATCATGGGCGAACCCAAGCCAATTGTAATAAAATAAGGTACTTTTTGCAAGTTCCGCCAGGTACATTGATGAAGAACAAGCATCCATTTCAGTTATCAATCGCTTTCACTAAAGTGTCCTATACGTTCTCTTGCTGAGGAGTCACTGCCGCACATGAGTAAACACATGTATTCGACCAAAATCAGCGCCTCGTTGCGCATCTTATTGGTATTTCCAGCTGTAATGCACAGTTGTTGTGCGAACTCGATGTAAAATTTCAACCATATCATCCTTGTATTTGTTCCACAATTCGACTACATTTGATGGAAAACATGTCGAGATGATGATCTCAAACAGGGTACGAATTTGATTGCAGGTACAGTGACAATAGCATTGAAATGTGTTGTATCCCAATGTGTGTCGTTTTCTACCAATTGCAACCGCTGACAGGCCTCTCGAATGTATTAAATAGTCGCAAATGTAGCTGTCGATAGTAGATCACCCACAGCCCGAAACGACTCGAGCAAAGCTGTACCACGAACATTAACCAAAAGCAGAATAATAAGGACACCTGTCAACTCCGCTGCATGTCAAGGATAACTCGATCAAAACGAAAAAATACCATACATAATGTATTGAAAATCTATCATTTCGAAGTTTTCATTTTACCGATTAATTTGTCCAACTTTCTCTTTCTATAAATGTTCCTTGAGCGTAGCCGAACAGAACAAAAAAAAAGCAACTTAAATCGGACGATCCGTTCTCGAGTTATGTGCGGTCTAACGTATGCCACTTTGTTTTATATATAAAGAAGATATATATATATATATATATATATATATATATATATATATATATATATATATATATATATATATATATATATATATATATATATATACACATATATATATATATATATATATATATATATACATATATATATATATATATATATATATATATATATATATATATATTTATATATATATATATATATATATATATATATATATATATATATATATATATATACATATATACATATATATATATATATATGTATATGTATATACATATATATATATATATATATATATATATATATATATATATCCCGGTAATGAGGCTTTAAAACTATGGAATGACTGAGTCCCTGAAATTTGCTTCACACGTGTGTAACGATTTTTAATTTTCTTTCCATTTTATTATAGTCGGATTCCGAAAAAATTGATAGTGTATTTTCGAGTCTGGCTTAGAAATAGCCCATGAATAAAGTTCTTCGGCCGTTGTTATGTGATGATCTTGCAAACTGGCTTTCGCAGCATTTCGTTTCAATACGCCTCCCAAAGCATCACAAGGGCCCTTTCCATGACAAGTAGCGAAAAAATTCCACTCGGCATCTATGCCAAAAATCTTTTGCATTGTTGCACAAATTAAAAGCGGTCATTTTATTTTTGTATTGGCTAACAGAATAACAGATAACGCAAGCGAGCGACGAGTATGAAATGAAAGAGATGTTGTTCACTCTGCTGCTTCTCCGCTTTAGAAATTCCACTCTACTCCCTCCCGTCAGCGAGTAGACCTGATCGCTACAGCCGAGAAACAATTCAATTCAATCTCACAGGTCGATAAACATTCTACATCTACAGTAGGTAGTCAATACGTATCAACGGTTCTTCTTTTAAATAATAATACCAATGCCCTCTGTGTAACGAAAAGAATGTTAGGTAATCAAATTGTCAATATCTACCTAAAGTCTCATTAGTCTTAGTTGCTATAATATTATATAATTATGTCAAGTAAATATTATTTATTATATAATATTTACTTGATATTCTATGACCTACTCATAGATTTCATTAGTCATAGGTTTGATTGGATGGAGACGCATGGTAATCTACCATGCATCTTCATCGTTTCTACAGGCGGGTGATGTATAAAATGAAGAGTAATGATTTATTATTTAAAAAATTGTATCTCCAAAACGACACGCAGAACATCTCCAATTTTTTGATATGTTATGTAAAATTGAATGCTCTTTCATTTAAAAATACTAAAACAAGGAGTCGTTGAGGCCCCTCGCAGTCAAATTCAAGAAAAACTATTTGTTTTGTATTTTTTTCATACAAAAATTGATATATTCAAAGGTTTCGTATTTTTGCTTGGAAATTCAAAAAAATACCAATACAATGGCCAAAAATGACTAAAATCGGTTAAACGGTTTAGGAGTTATAAATTTTTGAAAATTGAAGATTTTGAAAAATCACGATTTTTTGGACCAGTCTAACGCAGAAAGGTCCAGTCTAATAACGAAATAAAAAAATACGGGTCTAATATTTTTCGATGTTGAACAATCCTACCGAATATTATAAAATTCTGAGAGATCGTATAACTTTTTTTCATGGAATTGCTGTATATATATAGATATTTACTCCTCCAATTTTTTTTCTCAAGATCTTGAAAAGGCGTGGCCATAGTCCAGTGGTTCTGTAAATTTCAAGCTTAAGGCTAACAAAGTTCTTCAAACAGTTAAAGCATTTTGAATAGTATTACTTGGTGAGACCTTTCATTTAACAAAAAAAAACACGTTCACTTGTTTCGATCAACAGCAACTTTATTTTTCTTGCCAGTTTTTCAATTTTCCTCTCTGATAATGTTTTGATTCGGGGCACTAAGGATGTCTTGCAGAATCGTTTGACTATAAATACATATGTGTCAAATTCTAGTGTCACAAATTCAAGTTTTTTTTCAGTTGATTCATAGCTTATGGCGAATCATAAAATTAGACATTGTTATAGCAAAAAAAACGGCATTTTTCATTGATGATTTATTCGCGAAGGTGAGCAATTCGTGGACTATTTTATGTAAATCTAAGCCAGATATCGCCAAAATCAGGTCAGTTGTATGAGAGATTGCAAGCAATTTTGATATTTACGCTTGCTTTGGCACGGAATTGAAAGTGGGCAATTTTACGTGTCTGTTAAAATTCATCTTTTGTTTTGTGTAGGTTTACGTAAGAGCGTATTTGAGTATTCAAGATGGTATTTGTTTTGAAAATCAGTTTATGAACCTTTCATGCTTTTTTCTAATTTTTAATTTCTAAACCTTCCTCTTCCTAGAACCACGCCAATCTGGCTTCACTCTGCGTGGATATGTGTAGATAAAAAAAGCGGCACAAATCAGCTATGAAGAACATAAAAGAAAATCGAAAAGAAATACTCTCACACGCATCCTCCGCATCGGTCGGGATTAGAGTGCGTTCCGAATAAATAAAACCGTTTTCGGACGATTGATTTTTATTACACCTCACTCCCGATCCCGTCTTTGTTATGGTGACGGTGATTTGTATCGCTTGCTTTCTCCTCCGTCCCAGACTGAGCGCATTCCGCCGGCCACCGCTTCTCCGGAATTATCCCACTAGTTCTTCTTGATGCGTCGCCCGACCCTCGTCGATAGGCGTATTTATGTTCCTTTAATTTATTTGAAGGGAAATTTTTCCAATTTCCAAGAAGCCGTTTCGCTTTCTTCATCCTCCTGTCAGCACGGTCGGTCGCGCGGTGTGCTGTGAGGGATTAGCGCTAATGTGGAAAAGTTGCTCCACGTGGCGTTCCCCCCTCCGAATGAAGAAGGTAATTGATGCCGGCCAAAGGAAAATCAATAACCGAGGGGTGATGAGTGAAAAAACGAGACGGTCGGTGGTCCAACGGAACAAATGGAACAAATTATTCTTCAATTACGCAATTCTGCGCTCGAGCCCGACGTCGCCTACTGTGTGTGGGTAGTGTAGAACACTCGAGCGAAAACAATTTGCTTCGCTGCATCCGCGGAAACTGTCACGGAGAGTAAACAAAAGAAGTTGTCGTCTAGAATGACAGTCGGGGCCGGGCAATCGATCAACACGAGCGAAAACATCCAGCCGGCAGCTCACGATCGCAATTTTGTTCACTCAATAAAAGAGCAAATTTCCAATCTACTGGAAGCCCTGTGTCAACTGACATTATTTTCGTGTCACCCACGACAGTGTGCATCAAACCTTGAAAGTATCCATCCAAGCTCCGTTTGTTCGTGCTTTCGTTCCTTCCCCATCGGATCCTCCATCGGAGTAAATTTCCATGAATTTTGAATTACACTTTTGCTGACACAGTTTCTCGGCGATTACGTGTATACTATCTGCTGTTGTCTCGCTAGTCAGTTGGTGTCGCCAAGACCTACCTTCATGTGGTTTCACCTAGCTGTGTCGTGCAAGAATATCTCCGTCACTTCTTTCAGCGAGGTCCCGGTAATTGCAAAAAAAAAAAACTGTGGTGGAGCTTCGACAAACACATACACATCTATTTATTTCGCTACGCTGTTTCCCCTTAGACTGAAAGAAGCTTAAAGTTCGAAATTTAACAAGCAAAAAAAAAAAGAACCGAGACCGGCGACACTGGCGCTAAGACGCTTTTCATGGAAATTCATGGGTAAGTGCGGGAAAAAAAACATTGACGACCGGGGAGCTCTCATTCGCGAACGAGGGAAATAAATGAGTTTACCCCGTGCGTGTATGTGTGTGTTTGTGTGTTTGTCCACTTCGCGCTTAACAACCGGGGTCGGGGGAGTAGTTCAAAGAACAGGGGGAACCTACACGTGTCAGTTTGACCTTTCCGGTTGTAAACTGAGTGAACTGTTGACAACGACGGCGGCGATGACGACAACGGCGAGGGGAAGGGCGATGGAGATAATGCTATTTAAGTTCGTTTACTTGCTGTTAGCTTTGTGGGTGGTGTTTGAGGTGACGAAAAATTTGTAGAAAATGGGGTGCCGGTTGTCAAAGGAGTTAGAGGAATAAGGGGTGAAATACACTTCTGCAGCCAAAACGACCCATCCCGATATATCGGGGTAGACGCCTCAACTTTTCATTGTTCAAACGTTTTTATGTATTTATTGATTCGTAGCTAATTAAAATAATTAACAGTTATATTTTGAAACAAACTATCGAAATAAAAGTTTGTTATAAAGCATTCAGATGTTAACTTGGGAAAATAAAAAAATGCGGGAATCCAAAATTATCGGGAAATATGCGGGAATTTTTGTCATATGGAAGGAACCATACTCACACTTTTTTTAAACGATTCGAGTAGCATTTTTAACGTAGGACTACGTTTCTATTTTCTATACCGGGAGGCATTTCAAAATTTTAAAAAATGTTTGCGTTACGCAAAAGTGAAAGGTTTTTGAACGCTAATAACGCTCGTTCAACTAAACACCATTACTTCATTCATACACCATTTTATAACAATAACAATTAAGTGCTATCAGTATAAGTAGTTCAATTTTTTACCTAAAAATGAACTAATATGGCTCCCATACAAATCTCCGTACGAACAGGTTGAAAATATGGTATTCCCTATCCGGGTCCTCAAAAACGAGTAACAAATGGTTCAATTTGTCTTCTTCCTTTTATCACATAAGGTTTCATGCCTCGATGAATACGTAAATAGCCCCATCCCTCAGCTGCAAAATTATTTTGCTTTGTTGCCGGGGTCTGACTTCATAACTGAGGCCCTCCTCCCCTCTTTAGAATTTTGCTTCGTACTGTACTTTTGTGGCTCTCTTCATTCAGGGTTCTGCTATCAACGCTAGTATATATCACGTGAGATGAACCGAAATGATTTCAGTTTTCGGCACGAGCTTTCAGCTGGTGGTTCGAACAGGGCTTTGTCCACCCACTACAGTCTTCCCGGTTATGGTATGGGAGACAGAGTCATACAAGACCGGCTAATCGGACAGTTACCGGTTTCCATGTCTAACTAATGTAATGATAAAATTTCGGGCCACTTAAAACTGGCCATTCGTCTTTTAGAAAATCATTTCGTTCGTCTCGCGTGCTATATACTTACTAGCGATGGGACGTGCCCATTGCAAAATTATAGAGCTATTTTATTAACATTTTAACTAACCATATGTGTAATGATACGTATAAATTAGATGATACCATTTTTACTATAAAGCAACACGGTCCTACGTGAACCTTGCGGTTATATCCCTGATATAACCCACCACATTTTTTTTTGTCATCTACTTTTCAAAAACGTTCCGTTTAGAAAATCTGGTTGTTGCAGGTGAGGTTTCCCACATTACTTACTATTGTTTCTGTTTTACTTCACTAGAACTCGTTAGATGATCCTTTTTACTGAAGCATGACTATTGTATGCATTACTCAAATTTTAGGAGTAGGTTTTCATTTTCAAAATACCATAAATTCTCAATCCATTTGTCACTGCAACGGACAGAAACCTATTGTGCCTATAATCTTACAGCAATAACAAAGACACCTAATGCATCAGAGCATGCAAACAAGCTGTACATTTTCCAATCCCTGTTAAATCCAGAGAAATTTGCGAAATGGGTGTAGCTGCTTTTGTAAGCAAACATTTGAATTGACGTTTTTAGCGAATAAAAGCTTTAAATAAATACCATAATAAAATGAAACATTGAATTTTCTGCGTTATCTAATGCACATAAAGGGAATGCTAGATTTGCCAGAAAGTAATGGGATATTTCATGTAAACTGGGTGCATTGAAGATCTTCTGGTCGAAATTGTTAATCCCGCTACAATCAATCTAGATAAAAGAGTCAAAAGGTCGAAAGTACCATTTGCAAAGAATAATTTCTAGCGTATTTTTCTGGGATCCCTTGGTCCCACAAACAAAATAGCAACAGATAGAGGGAGTTATTACCTCCTCGTCTGAAGTAGATATAAATGTTAGCAATCTAGCAACGTTCTAAGTCGTTGTTACTTTCGACCTTTTGACGATTTTGGAATACCCTTTTGGAAGCCAGTTTAGAAAGCCACAGAAGTTTTTTCTGCCTGTCACTCCAAAATTCTATAAAGAAGGTTTTCATCAGTAAAACATTTGCCTATGAAATGAAGGACTGACATTCTTGCTCTATCACTAAGTACGTATAGTCGTACTAATGTGAATGCTTAATCGCCAATGCAAAAAATAGATCTAGATGACGATGGCAGAATTGGTTCCAGCGCAACAATGGCGCTGGACACGTCAAGGCCGTTATCTCTCTCCTCTTTAGCACCACTGTCGTAATTATATTATGATACATTTTATTTTACTACTAATAGAGTCATCAACTGGATAACTTACTTTAATAAAATGCCTCGGTTAGATACTGCACTAAATTGTTGCAAATCGCAACTAAACTATAGAACTAAAGGCCCAAACGCAATGTAGACGAAAACGGAATGGAACCGGCAAGTTTGACAGTTGTCGCAAAAGACGTCGATATGTTAAATTGTAATCAACTTAAATCTAATCTGTTTTCTATCCGACAAACAGTTTTAGTCAGATAGGGCAAATCCGCTGCCGTCGCCGTTCCGCTTCCTTTATCACTGCGAGTCTTAAGTCTCTTACCAGGAAATAGCGAGCTGATTTTTCAATAACGACGATAAAGAAGACGGTCTTGAGTTGCTCAAGAAAAACTTGTCAATAGTTGCATTATTCTTCTGGCGTTAAATAATCTGAAAACCTAAAAGTCTAAAAATCTCAAAATCTAAAAACCTAGAAATCAAAATATCTAAGAATCTTAAAATCTAACAATCTAACAATTTTAAAATCTTAATATCTTAAAATCTAAAAATCTACATATTTAAACATTTGAAAATCCAAAATCTAACAATAAAAAAAATCAAGAAACTTGATATCCATCACTTTAAAATATAAAAAAATATAACATTGAAACACTTTTTTCAAATGTTCGCTAGTAAACGCGAGCGAATTCCTTTAAATTCCACTACGAGCTTATCTTTTGACAGATAGGTCTATTTCGTCTGCTACTTACAGACATCTTCAGTGTCGAGTGCTCGACTTGAAGGGAACATCACAGTAGGTCTAGTATTTATAGTAGGTTTGTTGGTACCGCGGTGTGTGAGGAAGGGGTGGGTAGGGAAGTACTTCTGGGTCTGGGAGGTATTTTTCAAGAACCGGTTTCTTTGTAGAATCTTTTGTTTCACCCGACTGGTTTCAATCTCTTTAAAATAGACGCTCTAAAAATTATCAAAAACAGACTAGGTACGAGATCTCTTCTCACGTCCATACCAAGAGTGAGATGAAACTTAAAAACAAAGTGTCAATCCGCGTTGACTGTCTGTGACTAACCCAAAGTTACAACATTTTTAAAAACACTGACAGGAATTACCACTCCCCTGTGTTTTATTACAGCTAAACACGTTGAACTATCATTTAACATGCAAATTCATCAGATTGCTGATTTCAATAACATTATTGTACGTTAGCCTTTATAACATCCATTCTTAACTGTGTTTTTTCTGTGCACTTCCTGAGCGCTGCTAATCAGCTTTTCTTGAAGTCTGACATTTTGTGGGCAACTGAACCTGTATTTTTGAAGTTCTTTCTGTCGACGGTATCTGCGAAGTATATACAAATCTTAAATAAATCTGTCATTTCAATTTCATTCAATTATTGCAGCTCTGTAAACCGGTACATTTCAATATTTTGAAACCGCAAAGGTATGAATTTAACCGAATTATAACCTCGAAGGAATAAATTTCTCTGAAAACTTTCCCTAAAGTTCCCTGAAAAACTTCCCCGAAGTACTCTGAAGAAATTTCCTGAACTCCTTTAAAGAACTTCCCTTTTTTTGCTGGAGAACTTCCTCGAACTTTCCAGAAGCTCTCTGAAGAACTTCCCAGGAGTTCTCTGAAAACCATCTTTAAACGTCCAAGAAGAACTGCTCTGCATTTCTATGAAGAAATTCCCTGAACTTTTCAGAAGAACTTTCCAGAAGTTCTCTTAAAAGCTTCCTTAAATTTATCTAAGGAACTTCCTTGAAAAATTTGTAAAGAGAACTTGAAGCTTTCTTAAGAGAAATTTTCGGAACTTTTCTAAAAAAAAACATCGCGAACTTCTCTTAAGAACTTCCATGAAGTTTTCTGAAGAACTTCTCAATTTTTTTCTGATGAACTTCCCAAAAGTTCTCTGAAGTACTTTCCCAAACTTCTCTGAAGAACTTCCCTGAAATTACTTTCCTAAAGTTCTCTGAAGAACTATTTCGAAGTTACTGTGAAGTGAAAAATACTCTTAGGTTCTTTGACGAACTTTCTTCTTGCTTGAAGTTCTCTTAAGAACTTCTTCGAAGTTTTCTAAAGAACTTCCCTGTTTTGTTTTTTATTTAAACTTTCCTGAGGAACTTTCTTGACCTTCTGAGAAGCTTTGCATAACTTTGTTTCAGAACCTTTTGTTTGAGACAAAAGTATGCATTAAACAAAATTTAAAGGGTGTCCCACATCAAATTACATCACGGAAAAAACGCTGCAGAAAATTACCTAGTCGACCGATCCTTTTCAAATATTCAGACATTATAAAAACTTATTATTTAGCTTCTGGCATTTTTATTTCATTCAATTTCATAACCGTACGCTCGCACCTTACGCTTAACTCCACTCATTAGGTTCTGTACAACATCTGGCTGCAGCTTCTTCTGTACGGAAACCCAATTTTTCTTCATGTTTTCCTAAGATTTGACTCTTGGGAATGGTTCCGTAGTGACTTTTCCACCGTATTTAGCCGTTCGTCACGATTTGCAGCCTTCTGCACTTTGTACGTATGCAATCCCTGTCGGTCCCTGGCTCCCTGAACGAAAGACTTGGACAGATTCAACTTTTTCGCCACATCCCTGACCGAAGCATTGTGATTCCGCTTAAACGCTTTCACGACACGCTTGTGATGCTGATCACTAATAGAATATCCATTCTGACCGCATTTCACTTTCCGATCGATGCCCAGAGCTTCGTAGTTACGTTTAATGACACGACTCACCGTTGACTGTACGAGTCCGAGTTCTTTTCCGAAGTCTCGATGAGAGAGTTGGGGATTTTTCAGGTACTTGTGCAAAAACAATTCAATTTCTTCCAATTTTCAATTCAATTTCATCCATTTTTTGGAAAACTGATAGCGATAAAAGTACAACAAAAAACACTCTAAACTCCTTCTATCCAAATGTTCAAGAGAAAATATCCATGGGTAATTTTTAACAGCATTTTTTCCGTGATGCAATTTGATGTGGGAAACCCTATACATGTGTACAAAAAGTGAAACAGAGGTATGGAAAGCCTATGGGTCAAACAATTTTCAAAAGCTAAACACGGTACTTTTTGTTAGTTTTGTTTCTTGGTAGAATCGCGTGCTCGACTTACTCGGCACCGAAGAAGTCTGTGAGTCGCAGACGGCGTCGGTCTATTTCTCAAAGGATAAGCTTTTTCTATTGGAAATTAAAGAATTTTTTTCACGTTTACTACACCAAAAAACTAATTCACATAATCCGTGGAAAATATCTACTAGAAATTCACTTAACTTTCAGGTAACTCAGGAAGTGGAAAATGCTTTGCAAAAATAAGTGAATCCTCTGTGATCAGTGAAATGTAAATGATTAGTCAAGCAGACTTTCTTTTACAATGTGATATTCACGTAAAAGTGAAATATGTTTTCAGTGTAGTGATAGTTTGAAACATATTAGGGGAATCAGGGTAAAATCAGCTATACCTTCATTCACAGTGCCGAGCGGTGAACAAAACCTACTTCAGTCGATTCTCCTGAAAATTTTTCATGGGACTAGCATCGTTTTGTTGATCTTGAGTCACACCGTGCAAAGACATTTCTGAACAACGAGGATATATTAGAGGACACAAGGTAAAATGAGCTCATTTGCTCCCAAGCAGCTCCGTGCGGCCAATAAGACTACGTCCATTCGGTTTCTTAGAAATTTTCCTTCAAGTAAAGGTAACATTTACAGAAATCGTTCCACTCCGAGTTAGAATTCTTTCGCGTTTTGGGCACTTTTTTTGCCCACTGTGCAGTGTTTCAATTTTCTTTCAATACAGTCAATAGAAACTACACAATGGATACAAAGTTACAGTCATTTTTAAGTGATGCAATTTGATTTCGTAAGCCTCAAAACTGATATCCATTGGATTTGGAATATGTTTCTCTATGTCCCGAACTAAGTAAAGTTTAATTGAGGTTAAATATCATAGTATCTAAAACTGAAATTAATTTTTACTTGCTAACTATTTTTCAAAATTTTTGGAATTTGTCAGTATCGTCATTATTGTGAATTTTCTTATCTTTTTATCATCAATTATTTTGCTTAGACAGCTCAAAAAAATCATTTTGCCATCTACAACAATCGACTTCACTTTTTCGTTACCTGTATTCCTCAATAGAATACTGGATAATTTAATCCTGACCTTTACAGCACTTCAAACAATCAAACAATACAGATTATCAATATAGCGTACGGTTCCCATCCCTAGTAGCACACTTGATGCCATTTTGTTGAGATAACATAAATATGACTTGCTAAGTCATAATCAAGTTACTACAACTAACTATGACCGTAGCGTGCTACTTTGATATAGGACTCATGTTTCTCCGTTCATCCTGCGCTGAATTAAGAGATTGGAGAGTAAGTGTATTCTTTTTGTAATAATGTTTGCTTACGTTTAATAATTAAAAACAAACATTACGAACTGTTCCACTCGCGCTTCAATCCTTTGATTTCGAACAGTATGAATAGTGAGTTATCCCATTCCGTTCTACTCAGTGACTGAGTAGAATTGTATTCCTTTCTAGTTCTCTTTCGTGCAAATGTTACTCAATATTCGTAAAAAGTGGCTCTACTCAATTATTTAGTTGATCCACTTTTTTTCGAGGATTGAGTAACATTTCCGTGAGACAAAAAGAGATAGGAATACAATCCTACTCTGTCACTGAGTAGAATGGGATGAGAGTGTACGTGATATAGACTATTTTGATATCAGCATCTTTACATCTAGTTTTCACTGGGAATAATGTGCAAGGCACTGGATTTCAAGATGCTGTGTTACACGTAATATAGGTTGTAGTAACAGTGGGAACATCTTCCCAACAATCCCTTTTTCTTCTTCTATAAATGTATGACATATTGTTGAGATTTTCTTTTATATAACTATTACATTTGATTTTTCTTCAAGTAAATTGGTTCTAAATATCAACTGGTTATTCCTCACGAGATAAAACCAATTAGATGAAACAGACCATTCCCTACTTGACCCATAATCATTCGCATGCAAACTACTCTTCTTGAAATACCAACCCATCTCTAACCCACTCAAAATGCACATTTTACATTCAGTTCAGAACTATCAAACCGTAGTCCCTCCACGCTCCGGTTCAATTTCCCGGCAAGAAAACGGCTCCATTTTCCTCCATCCACACGAAAGTCCCACCGGTGGGAACGGAGATGATTATCGAATCGATGTAGCAGAGCATATTGCTTGCTGATGATGTTTTCTGGTTTTATAGGACTGCGGCGGAGATGCCACTGTTGATGCCGATGCCGAACGACGTGGCTGGGCTGCTGCTGCTGCTGCCGGTGTTGGACGGTATTAAATTTGTTTCTGTAAAAGATGGTTTCTAAAGCCAGGGGATCAATCCCACGTTGATGGGCAGGGTAGTAGACGGAGTAGAGGGGAAGAGATAAAAGCCATCGATATCGCCAGCGCCCTAGCTCACTTTCCTCGCTATCAGCGAATTTGGTAGAAAATTGGACAGCTCTGGTGGGAATTATGCGGCAGTTTGACTCCGGGAACCACTCGGAATGGAACAAGTTCAAAAGTTCTCTCCGGTCTTCCTCATCCAGCCGTTAGATTGATCATCTCAATCTACGTCGTACGTCTGGTTTTCATCCAGTGTCTTCTTAGTGCGCAACTGGATATTTCCATTTAGTGGAGGGAGAAGAAGAAGAAAAAAACCAATTTTTCCTTATCTCAACAAGGAGCGGAGTAATTGAAACTTCACTCTGTTGTTTCCGAGCGCGCCCGCGATTTCCCATTTGCTGTGCATGTCGCTTGTGAGGGTTGTTTGAAGAGGAAACTCTTTCACAGCCTACTCGGTTCAGTCGATTGAGATCGTCGACGCGTTAGGGTGGTTCAAAGGCGGGGAATGTCATTTGGTCGGATGAATAAATAAACAACGTCGGCTTTGGCGGTCAAGTTTGTTTCGTAGATTGGATCATCGCACAATAGCGGAAAATGTAAGTAAGGACTGCACACTGTTGCCGAAGGCGCAAAAACGTGATCGAAATTGTTTTTACCCCAAAAACGATGTTTTTGCTATAGTTTCTAAAGCAAAGTTTTTCCATGAATTATTCTCTATCTTATGATGATAAAAATTTGGTGATTAATCAGCTGATTAGTAAGATAAACAATTTGTTTTCAATTTTTTGCATATAAAAATAAACTTTATTCAACAAAGTTATAATCAATTTAATACAAAATAAGTTTTCCAAAACCTTCATACGCCTTTATTTTGGTTTTAATGTAAATATGGGGAGTTTTTTTTATTGAATATCCCTTAAATTCAGTTTTTTTTAATATAACATCTCGTGGCGATTTCCTGCAAATTTCAAATGTTCTACACTTTTGTTTATGATTTAAAAACACTCAAATTTGCTGAAAAGAGTCTATTGTTATCTCTTTTATTTTTTTAGGTTTTGTAGTTTTGACTTTTTTAGCGAAAAAAGTCATAATAATCCGCAAACTTCCGCAGACGAATCTTTTTGCTTATGAAGTATAAATCCATCATTATTAAATCCAGATGCGACCGTTCGTCTCTCACTGTCCTTTGGATGCCTTAGCCAAAATTCTTTAAACGACTACGTGACTTTTCCTAAACCTGTTTTTCTTTTCTTTTCATAAGGAAGCTGTTTCGCGTCGACAAAGATATCCAGGATTGTCAAAATAATACACCCATAACAGATAGTTTCAATGTTGTTGAAAAGAAAATTCCCCATTTTTCCATTAAAACTAATATATAGGCGTATGAAGGCTTCAGAAAAGTTGTTTTGTATTAAATTTGCTATAACTTTGCTGAATAAAGTTTAATTTTAAATGCAAAATTTATAAAACAATTTTTTTTCTCACTAATAGGGTGATTAATTACCAAATTCTTATCTTCATAAGATGTAGAATAATTCATGGCAAAACTTTTCCAAAGAAATTATAGTCAAAAAACGTAGTTTTTGGGATCAAATCAATTTCGATAACGTTTTTTTTCGGTTTTGGCAACAGGGTGGACTGCATAAAAATTGGTTTCTCTCAAATAATGTGAAACAAATGTTGTTTTATTAAAAAAATGATTGATTCTTGTTTGTACGAGATTGAACCTGAATATGATCGGAAGAGATTTTTATTATTCCTTCACGAATTTACGAAATTTTGAACGAACAATTTCAATCAAGTTGTTTGACATGTGTTTGATCAACTTTTTTGGACGCTTTAGTCCATTGTTTTATTGAATTCTTGCTCGTGAATGCAATGTTCGGGCCTTTGTTGCAACACGTTGCACCGTTTCATTTTGTTTGACGATTTTAACACCTATATGATTGTTCCGTGAGTGAAATGGGCGTTGAAGAGTGGGTGGTATAGTTGTATGTTCATATATAACGAACATTCTATCATTTTGATATGTTCATGAAAATATCCAAATATTTGAAGCACATTGCAATATTCAATACGTGTCAAATGGTGGAAATTAGAACAAAAATTTAAAATTAAAACCGAATGTTTCTAATGATTATGTGAACTACCATTTAATGTAGCAAGACAGCTGCCTTACAGAAATGGCATTTCGCACTAATGGTGGAGATTTGTACCTTCACAGAGGATACAACCATAATTCACCGCAGATAAAGAAAAGTGCTCTTTGCTCAGTGAGAGGTAGACAGTGACTCACTCTTTCTTTCAAACGACCGCCCTCACGTGCTCTCGCCTGCGATCACTGCCGCGTACACTTGTATGAGGACGCACCAGTGCTCTTTCTGTGATTCGCTGGTGCGCTTGACAGTTAAAACATCGTCGGAGTTGTAGAAAATGTCCGAAAAACGGAAGCGAGAAGAAACATTTTTCTTTCTTCCTTTGTTACAAGCATCAAAGCTAACTTGCAATCACTGCTGAATATTAGCAGAAGAGTCACTTCAGTGAGCTCACTGCACGCACTCGTCAGGAAATTTATCTTTATTCGCTTCTGTGAATTTGAGAGCTCTTCTTCTCACTCTAGAGCGATCGAGTGTTGTGTGAATAAAAACCATTTCTTTCCACTCGCATGCGCTACCCGCATGCAAACACGGGGGTGAATAAAAACAAGAGAGAACAGCTCTCGTTGAGGTAGGAAGAGTGTGTGAGAAAATTAAAATCTCTCTTTACCACACTGAGGATATGGACATCACTGACTGTCTGTAGCACTGGACTGTTTTAATTAAAAGATTTGATCAAGGTTGTACTGTGGTAAATGTTACATCATGTTCCTGTATAAAAGGCCAAATACGTATTATGGGCCCATAAGCAGATAAACTTACGCGCAAGCCAAAGCTACAGAGGTCTATAAAAAATCTCCGTCCAGAAACAATTCCGCAGAAACCACTACAAAACCGAGCCCTCGCCTAGTAAAAAGTCCCACTAGATCGGGAGAAGAGCCTATTACTGACGAAATGTTAACAGGGAATGTAAACAAGAAGTTGGGATCCCACTCTTTCTATCCAAATCGTTTCAATCGGGTGCTCTGATAGTCCCTCCTTTGATGATATTAATATGTTTTTCTTATAATGAACTAGTAAGTAATGTACCTATAATAATAAAATGTAGCTATATGTATTTCAGCTCACTCGATGGGGGGAAGTGGGGTCAAATCAGCAATATCTCCTCTTACCTGACCCGTGCGGTGGCTGCAACCACCTCCATTCTGTTTCTAGGGAAATTCGACATAAGAATTGGCCTGTTTTGACAACCGCAGACCCCTCTGACCTTAGATTATTCAGCAATGTTAAAAAATACGAAGAATTGGGGCAAAATAAGCCCAATATCTCTGTTTCCCGACTTGTGCGGTGGCTGCAACCACCTTCATTCGATTTCTAGGAAAATTCTACATAGGAATAGGCTTATTTTGACTACCGCAGACCCATCCGACCATAGATTAATGAACAATATTCGAAAACATGGGGGAAGTGAGGTAAAATCAGCAATATCTCCGTTACGCAACCCGTGCGGTGGCTCCAACTACCTTCATTCAACTCCTAGGGCAATTCTACATATGAATAGGCCTGTTTTGACAACCCCAGACCCCTCCAAGCATAGATTACTGGGCATTATTCGAAAATACGGTGGAATTGGGGTAAAATAAGCCCAATATCTCCATCCACTGAATTTTGTGGCAAGTGATACCCCTTTCATTCGATTTCCCAGGAATTTTCACATAAAAAATGCTATTGTTCATTAACCTTGTGCTACTTGGAGCTGACTTATCGAATTCTTTCGCGATTCATGTACTTCCCACTGAGCGATGCTTGATGATTATAACTCTGAAATGGCGAAAATTTCTTTAGCCTGTCATTGATTGTTGGACCAAAACAATTGTTGACATAACTAAAAAGAGTTGATCACCTAGCAAAATAACAAAAAGAAAAATTAAACTAACAATAAGAATCTTGATTTTCATAGTAAATGTGAAACATGCCAAAAACGGAAACCAACTAAATTACCAGATTTATAAATGAGTCTCTATGTCTGTGAAATAGGAAAGGAATTGTGCACAATCAATGTTAGTTTTTGAATAATTATATTTTTTTGATAAAGACGGATGAAGTTAAAAAAGCTTAGACGTTTCACACTTACCACGAAACTGCGTAAAAAACACTTAATAGAGTTGACCAATTCATATGCATCAACATTTTAAATTACTTAGATTTTGTTTGCACGAGTAACATTTTCATGCAATGGTCAAAATACAGTTTTTTGAAATTTTCAGCATTTACACAAAAAATTGTGAGTATTTAGAAAAACTGCGTTGTGATTACTTTTGTCCCAAAACGGAAAATGTGATTCGATTGAGGCCAATAAGTTGTTCTGTTCTGGAGTTATCGCCGAAAATTTCTGTCTGTCTGTCTGCCTGTCTGAACCTTATAGACTCGAAAACTACTGAGCCGTTCAGCGTGAAATTTTGTATCGAGGATTTTTTGAAGCCGGAAAAGGTTCTTACGATAGTTCGAGACTCCTCCCTTTTCAAATTAATCAAAAAATTTAGCATAAATCGAGACCTTATCAAGCAGAGGAAACCATATTTAACATGTGACAGTTTTTGGGGGCAAAACATGTTTATATGGTGGCTTGAAACCCCTCCCCTCTCAGGAAGTGGATTCTCTCATACTGTTGAAACAGAAGTTTCTGCATAACTCAAGAATTAATCAAGTAAATGGAACCAAATTTGGCATAGGGGGTTTACTGAACACAGGAAATGTTTATATGGTGATTCAAGACCCCTCCCTTCTCTAACGGGCTTTTATACAAATGAAACTGAAATTTTTGCATAACTCGATAATTAATAAGCAAATGGAACAGAATTTGGCATGTGGGGATTTTGGAGGCAAGACATATTTTACAGTGGTTCAAGTTCCCTCCTCTCTGTGGTAGAGGGGGTGGGTTTTCATACAAATGAAACGCAAATTTAAACCAAACATGGGGATTATCGCAACTATTATGAAAATTTGTATGCTGGGGTTTGCTGGGTGGAGCGGTTTTTCATGATGGCTTGATCCTCCTCCAAAGTCTGGAAGAGGGAGGGGGGGGGGGGCTCATATACAAATGGAACACAAATGTCTGCATGACTCGAGAAGTAATCAAGCAAATAGAACCAAATTTGGCATGTGGGGGTTTTTTGGAGGCAAGAATAGTTTTTTTTTTTTTGGGTTTAAGACCCTCCCTTATCATTGAGGGATGGCTCTTATACAAATGAACCAGATTTTTTTTTTGCATAATTCGAGGACTAATCAAACAAATGGAACCAAATTTGGCATGTGAATGTTTTTGAAGGCGAGAAATGTTTCTACGCTGGCTTGAGACCCCTCCTCCTTCGGAAAGGAGAGGCACTCATATAAAAGAAACACACCTTTAAGGGAGAATGAGAATTATCCCTACTATTGTGACTTTTTTTTTTTTTTGGTTTTTGGGGCCGTAGAAGGTTTTTATGATGGTTCGAGACTCCTTCCCCGTCTGGAAGGGAGGGCTCTCATAAAAATGAATCATAAAATTTCTGCATAATTTAAGTACTAATCAAGCAAATGGAACCAAACTGGTCATGTGGAGATGTTTGAATGTAAGAAATGTTTCTACGGTGGTTAGAGACCCCTCTCCTCTTTTGAGGGCTATCATACAAAAAAAACACACATTTCTGCATAATCGAGAACTAATAAAATGTATGTAAACAAATTTTGCATGTAGGGAATTTAAAGGCAGAAAATGTTCTATGGTTGTTCGAGACTCCTCCCCTTCTGAAGAGGAGATTCATGCAAAACTCGAGAACTAATCAAGCAAATGGAACCAAATTTGGCATATGGTGGGTCTTGAAGGCAATAATTGTATGATGGCTTGAGTCCTCGCATTCCTCTGAAGGAGGGGGGGGGGCTCCCATACAAATAAAACCAATAATTTCAACCAAACCAAATGGTTCTTGGAGGCCGAATTTCTGTCTATATAAAAATTAATTTGTCTGTCTGTCTACTTTCTGTCGTTAAAATTTGTTATTCCAAAACTTAACTACTTTATACTTTTTAAAAAAATAACATTAAAGTGACTTCTATCAAAAAAAAAAATTGGTTAACTTACGTGTGAGTGAAAAATAATACGCGTTTGCAATAAAATGAACTTGTAGGGGGATACGAAAAACTGCAAATTTACAATGAATATTCCAAATTCATTCCTCAGTAATGCCTCGAGTATACAAATAGAAATCCAATCGTCAATCTGTTAAATTTGATTTATGTTATTGCAAAAACTAAAGAAACGTTTAACACTTCTCAGAGAAGAGTAGGAAACATTTTTGGTCATGTCAGCAAAAATATTATTATTTTCAATTCACTGACATGGAATTCACATTTACAATACCCGACACAAAACACGAAATTAATGTTTAAAGATTTGTTTTATCCCTGCAATAAAACATTGAAAAACGCTCGATATTAAATTTTTGACCTGGCAGATTGAAAAATATTATATAAGTCTACAAAACACGGCATACGAGCTTAAGAACACACAAAAATCTATACAAAATTCGAAGCCCCACTGAACCCTTTTCTTCTTACCCCTACTTTCTCAACGTTGGATCATTCCGACTCTCGTTCCTGATTTATTGGCCACATCACATATCGACATTGATTTGTTCTTCCTTATTAGAGCTACTACTTTCTGATCCAGTTTCGGGTCGGAGTTCCGCGGAGTTCCTTAGCAGTTCAGCCGAAGAATAGTATTCTACAAACTTGTTTATGATTGATTTTACACTCGCGTGATGAATTCTAAAGCGCTACGCCAATGTTCGCATAGTTACACCCTTTACACTCAACCATTTGTCCATAACTTATACTTTCTCTTAATTTTCAATGGGCGACATTTTTGAAGCGAAAAATCTAAACCGTACCAACAAGTAAACAAACGAATGATGACAGTCAAATGCAAAGCATGCTGTGATGAGCACATTGAAACCATCATAAGCACGTGTGCACAATTTTAGTGAATGTGGATAGCTTATTCAAAATCGTTACTCAACAGAAGGAATTTAACTCCTTCTTAATGCCTTAATTTTCAGAAAGAAAATCTAGTTTTCTGTTAGTTCTCGTGTACTTTTTCAAACAGACGTATCTGATTTTGTACACAATGAGGAGAAGTAGGATTCAAACCTTATATTCTTGAAACCCATAGCTCTTTCATGCAAACCATGAACACCAAATACACAAGAAATGGCATTTCCCTAACATGATGGTGATGCTACTTTCCGTGAGGGTGCTGAGAGTTTTAAGAAATTGACTTTTGAATGTTACTTCCCCTCTTTATAAAATCAGATACTCAAACAGAGGAGAAACAGTACTCGAGAGTTGTTACGTTATTGAAAAATGGATGTATGGAACTGCATTTTCTATTGTTTTTAACACGGTATCATTTATCAAGCTGATGATATTAATGTTTGAAATTTCACTAATATTTGATGTTTTATGAATGTACGATGTGACAATCATAGACCCACTATTATTTATCTCCAAACGTTACTGTCTTAAGTGGATTTAAAAGTATCCTTCCAAGACGAAAATCTTTTGAAATTTGTTGAATCATTCCCAAAAGAATGAACGCGATAAAGATTCTAATTTTCGAGCTGTGACGGCATCCAACTTCAAACAGAATTTCCACCACAATTCATTGACTTTATGCCCAGCTGTAATCGTAATGTGAAGCCATTTCGACCGCTTTTCATACCATGCCCTAAATCTCGTGTAGCTGAGTAAATTGTTGTAATTTTTTTTTCAACCCATCCAAAAAGTGAGAATTCAACCATTTCATTTTTTTTCGTTGCGAAAACCAACCGGCGATGCCTAGGAAAGTCAGCCTTCAGCAGCAGTCATTCGACGTCGGCCAGTGTTGCAGAAGAGATGAAGAACGTGACTTTGGTTTTTTTTTCTCTTCTGGTTCAGCACCGTGGCAAGTGCTGAAAAGAATGCCAAGCACTACTAGTGGGTAACCCACTTGAGCTGTGTTTAATTGCCTGCAGGAAAATCTCAATTTTCTGAGATTTTTCTCCGAGCTTCTGTTTTTCGTGCGGTTGATGGTGATGGCAATAGGCACATTGTGTAACGGAGAAGCCCTGTGGCCTCTTAAGTAGCTCTAATGAGAAGCGATGAGTGCTGAGAGGCAGGGGCAGGAAGCTGGCTATGCAGAAGGATGTTTGTTCCGAGCTGGGCTGGGATTGAGATGTAAATGGCAGTTTCATTTCTTTGTCTTCAATTTTGAATATGAGCTTTGCAACTTTGAAATGCCACCCATCATCATGGAAAGGGAGGGGCCACGTGGGGTGGGCAAACTTTTTCCGATCTTTTGTTTCAAGCTACTGCTAGAGTTTGACATTTTCATGATTTTGCCAGAGGTAAGATTTCCTTACTTTGTCAAAGGTTACATTGTTCTATAGTGAACATTCGTTAATTGAGGCAATGTTTTTTTTTATTTCAATATAAATTTATAGGACCCTAGAAAAAAAGAAACTGTTAGAGTGAATGACAATTATACGGATTAGGCTCTCAAATAGCTTAGGTACCGGAAAGGGAGGGTCAGATGTTTGGCCCTGTCGTAGAGATCTTTCGGGTTGGGCAAGAGAGGATCTGTCGCAAAGCCTGTCATGGTGGTTACCCATAGTTACTTGCTTTTTTTCATTATACGGAAAATAAATTAGATCTGCCACCAGTTTAATGAATAAATTATTAAGATTTTTTTTTTGGAAGCCAATTCAAGCTGATTAAACGGGTGCGAAGAGTTCGTGACAGTACTGATCAGTCGCTTGAACAAAAAGGCATATCCAAATCCAGTAGAGAAAAACAGAAGATTGAGACCGATAAATTCGTGTGAGAAGGGAGCGTTTCCTGAAGTAGGTCCGGAGGCAAGAGCTAAGTGTGTATCAATTCATGTTGGAAAGAAGACTCAGTCCCAAAATAACACGCTGACAAGCAGCAACAGAAATCTCCATTAACACTGCAAAAGACGTAGATCGCTCATGACGGCTGGCTGCCAACGGTTTCCAAGCATGACATACAACTTTTTGTAGCTGTCAGAATTGGTTATGTTACAGCAACTTGATTGTGACTGAATTGAGTTACATTGAAGTTAGTTTTACTCGTTTGAAACAAGTGTGCTGCTAGGGTACGGTTCTGTACAGTCGAAATCGGAGGGTTCATAAACCGGTAGTCAAGGGTATTTCAGGTAGAAAAATTTCGCTTATTTGTCAAGAAACCGCGGGTTACTATGCTTATTTGCCAGGGAACTGTATCGCCAAACAGTGGGGCAGCAAACCCAGTGGTGTGGCCAAAACCTCTAGCGCCGCGGGTATGCTTCCTAGAGATTTGCAGTCTTTGAGAAAGCTGTTCAGTTGTAAAAGTGTCATCTTTTGACGGTTTTGATTAGTTCATATTTCCTCCGCATATTTGATATTTGAAAGTATGTAGCTCAACAAGGCACAGCAGGGCTTTTTGTAAAATATCATTTTAATACATTTAGGTTTATTTCTTTCGATATAATACAATATTATGGTTTTATATACAATTAAATGCTTTATCGATATTTATACCTCAATGAATAACAAGATGACCTTCACATTCCAGAGATGCAGTCATCTATCAGTGATACAAAGTGGTACGAAGCTGCACATTATTATTACTGCCTTAATGTTATTATTTCAGCAGGTTAATTAATTTATTTCAACATGGTTATCATAGGCTCGTGAACTCCAACTATTACATATTTTAACTAAATATCCTTATATAATTTTTTTTGCTCTACTATATATTCATATATAACATATTATTATTACATTACATCTATATTTATATAAATATAATAAATACTGGGTTGGGAGGAGCACCAGGGTATCATTCAAGCTGAAACTGGACGATGGTTTGATTGACTGCCTGAGTCTAGTAGGGAACAAACAGTATCATTTCTTATCCTACCGATTCGAGTGTTGGTGCTGCGAGTTCTACTCCAACAGTTTCAGGGAGAGTGACGCGCCCTTCTTAACAAGCCATCCTGTAGAAAGCTTAATGAGTATTGCGAATTGTGTTATTCGATTTGTTGGATCATATCGTTGGAAGGAGATTCTTAATTTCCCGTGGATTTCGTGTAAGTGTCTCTGCTTACGGGTCCACCCCTCCGTTTTTGGCCCTTCATACAGCGATATTGTGAATTCAGATCGGTGGCCCAATTTGATCTTGCTATTAAGTGGAGCTGCATCCAAGCCAAGGGCTAGAGGGGATGGTGGCTACCATACATACATACATACAATACATACATACATTCAGTGTTGGTGACTGCCGAAAAAATCAGTGAAAATTATTTATTCTTATCCGTGCTTGAAACAACCGTATAGATGATTGTATTGGTAAAGGCATCATACGCAGGAACTCAAAGAGTGAACAAGATCATACGTTTTGTAGATTACTTCATTCCACCACGCAAGTTGAATGGACAACAGCTCTGCCTATTTGTGATTCACTCTTCGTTAATTGAGTGGCTATGGAAATACGACCCAGTAGGATCGCCAGATGATAATGTTCGGAGACGAGAGATGATAGCATTCATTTGAACAGAATCTTCCATTGTCTTTTGGTTCGAATGACAGTGTTGGAAGTTTTGTTAAGTATGACAGTCTGGGAAAAAATCGGCCTAATCGATTGATTTTTTTAATTTTCCTGTCAGGTATCCGATAAAAGGTCGGTATCGTGTACGAAAGAAATTTCTTTTTCTATCCCAAACCCATGTTGAATTCTGTTAACTGAAACGGAAAAGTAAAGAATGGAGAAGAAATTTCTGCAGCAGTATCCACCTGAAAAGAACGAAAAATAAAATTAAAACTTGTCAAAATTCCGCTTGGTAATATTGAACAAAATTCCGTAACCTCTTTACTTTTTAGGTCGATACTTGGTTTAAGTTGTGACAATTTTTCAGGGCTATTGACACAATATGTTATGAACACCTTATGAATTTTATATCACATAACATGTGAGACAAACCGTTATCAAGATTTCAGTTGAAAGGGGTATAGGGGTTAATTACAGAAGTCCAATCGAGCAACTCGACTCGACACTTGTCACTGTCGAGTCGAGTAAAATTGCACATTACAGAAACCGACTGAAACTGATCAAGTAGATAACGAAGGTCAACTGTTAACTATAATGTTGAAACTTTTCCAAATGTCTTTGAAATATTACATCATGTAGTAATTCGGGACTTCTATCAATTTAGCTGTCATTTTTGAGAGCTGAAGAACAGGTATTGACATTTTTCACTCTTGTTTTGTGAATTTCTCTAATGTTTTTGTTAATCAGAAAAAACTCATTGGGCGCTGTGCCAATGTTGCGATTTGATATACCTTGCGGGGAAGTTATTGATTAATATGTGGACAAGTGTCTATATACATATTTCAAAAATGATACAGAAGAGGGGTTATTATCTAGTCATCACCAATTTATACGTGATGATACTGAAGGTATTGACAGTACTACATAATTCTTTAAACATTTAATATTAAAGGTTGCTATATGGATATGCGTTGATCGGTCTCACTTTAACGATTCTATCTCGAAGTTCTCTGACCTTCTGGTATAGCATTCAATCTTTTTCCTAACCTTCTGGTATCCTGAGTAGAGACTTTTTCAGAATCGAGGAGTTTGTTTTTAATTTTTGGAGGATTCTTTGAACTTTGGAAGAATTCTCAAAACTTTTCTGATATTGATGATTTGCTTAGCTTCTTGTTTTTTTATACTTCTCTGCTAAACTTCAGCGAAGTTTTCTTGACGATCAAATCTCTCAAACGAGGTGAAATGGAAACCAAGGAATTGTGATTCCTACATGAGGTTGTGTCCTAGCTCAAAGAACGATGGGAACGGTTGGGGAGATGGTGTTCACCATATTTTTATATGGTGCCATGAGCAATGAATGTCATTATGGTCATATGAATGATTTTAGTATTGACTGCTTCTTCTGTTTGCCAGTGATTTTCCCTTGAATTTCAGGGAACCTCTTTTCTGATCTTCGACAAAGCTCTTTGCTGTCAAAATTCTGGGATGTTTTCACCTGAACTTTAATCAAGTTTCCTCATAAACGTCTAGACAGTCACTCCTGATTTTCTTGTAAATATACATCTAACAACCCAACCTCACCTTCCAGGAACAGTTCATATTTTTTTTGCTGAACTTAGTTACTGTCTAAACTTCTGACGAGTCCCATCCTTAACTGCAAGGAAAACCTCTCCAAAACTCTGAGAAAGTTCGATCCAGAATTTCCAGAATTTTTGAACTTTGGGAAAGCTCTCTAGCATTTCTGGAAAGTTACATTGAGAAGTTTATTTTGGAACTTCTGATAAGTCTTTCCCTGAACTTCAGAGAAGTTCTCTCTTGAATTTCCAGGACGTTCTGAGCTTTGTGGAAGCTTGTTTCTGAATTTGTGAAAAATATTAGATAACGCCCTCCCTGGTTAGTTTCTTCCTGAACTTCGGGAAAGTTTTATTTTCCTGACGTCTGAGAAAACCTCAAAACTTCGGGAATGTTCCAAACTTCCAAGAAGTCGTCTCCCCTAAACTTCTTAATGAAGCTCTTAGAAGTCCTCTCCTGATTTTCTGGGAAGTTCTGTCCTTAACTTCTGGAAAATATGATCTTGAACTTCGAAGATGTTTGGTCCTGAATTTTTCGGTATATTCCTTCTTGAACTACTAAGAGCTTTTCTTTCTATGCTCCAAGAAATCTAGGATTAATTTCATAAAACACTTAACTCGTGGGTCGATTTGCTAATCCCATGCGCAAATGTACTGAAATAAGGCGTTTAGAAGTACCTTAGGAAAAACCTAAGGTTCTGAGATTAATTTAAAAAACTCATCACATTTACTACTGTTCTGAGTTTCCATCTGGGTTTGCGAACTAATATTAGGATCACAAACGAGAAAATGAAATTTACTTTTTGTTATTCCGACTCAAGGTTCATTCGTGGTCCTAATGAATTGAGCTCTTGGCTCCTACCACTCTCTGTTAAGCATTAGTTTTACTGGCTAAATGCCACAAAGCCTCTTACAATATCCACTTTACATTTGATTAGTTCAATGAGCTATTCAAACTGACGGTAATTTGTTTTGTTTTTAATAAGATTAGACATTTTTTGCTAGAAGTAAATTGTTTTTCTGTTAATTCACCTGCAAAAAAGCTGGTTAAGTGTATTTCTTATCTTACTAAATGAATAACCACGAATCGATAAAAATCGCAGATCAAAACAAACTCTTAAACGACAAAATGTGACAGATCACTCACTAGTTTCTGAGCGATCGATTGAGTCGACCAACTCGACAAAATTTGGTTGATCTCGACATCTGTAGTAGCAAAATCGCTCTGTCGAGCAAAGTGACGGTCGACTTGATTTCTATAATTCAAGCAAAACAATGCATTAAGTCCTAAGTAACATTGAGAGACTCTCTTTGTCCACTTTCTCTTTGCGTTCCTATGGCTATTTTAAAAACATGTTTAACTATTTTCAATATACAGTACGCAGTATAAAGTGTGATAAGGGATACAATACGTTGAAAACATCAGCAAATCGTTAAATAGACAAGCTATTAACCAAAAGGAAAGTCGACGAAGAGGATCTCTCAATGTTACTTAGGACCTAATGCATTGTTTTGCTTGAATTGGCCCCATAATATCCATATCGTCGATTATCGTTCGTTGAACAAACATTAGCTTATTTTCTATTTCAACAAGAATGCATAAATTTTTGTTTTCTGACTTTTGAAAAATCTTTTCTACCGGACAGGGAAGCCACTGCATCCGTACCATTACAAACTAAGTAACCTGTGCCATTATCGGTATCTCCCAAAAACAGAAAAAACTAGCCTAAAGAAACACATGTCACCTTCTATTAATATTTGGCGTTTAGTTGCTACATATTTCCTGTTTTTTCCCACTGTATTTACTGGCTACACTGTGCTTTTCGGCTTCCGATCCGTTTTTGCTCTGAACGCGGTACCACACAATCACCAAGTGATTCGATCGGAAGCTTTGAGCACTAGCACACGATCGAATCAGGAAACGAAAATGAATCATCAACAGAAGCCAACGAACGAATCAATAAATTGTACAAGCAAGCAGTGATGAACACGCATACAATTGGCAGGCGACGATATTCATGCTACGTTAATTCAATGCGTACCCAGGCCCATTCGTTTTCGGTTTGAGAGGTGAAGCAGAACTTCTCATTGTGTGCGTCTATTGAATCAAAGAAGAGCGTGCAACGAATGATATATGATACGATTGTAACCATCCTTGCATACATTTAGGTTTATTTCTTTCAACATGATTAGATTTTTTGAACCGTGTGATCAATAGTACTAGAATCGATCATTTTTGTAACTCCGGTACATACACATTCATTTTATTTTGCAGATCGGTAGACAGAAAAAAAAGCTGATCGAAGGTTTTATATCTGACAACGCTTTTTTTTTTTTTTTTTTTTGTTGAGCCGTGAAAAACCACTGCGACCAATTAGAGGAATATTGTGGTATGACCCATTTAATTTAGCAGATCAGTTTACCCATCACAATTGTGATGTCATGGGCAATGTCTGAGTCTGCATTTTGTCCCAGGTAGGTACGACTTGTCTAATAAAATCTATTACCTTACTGGGACTTAACTGCCAGACTTCATAGGGTTGTAAAAGCCCTTTTCCTAAAATTCGAAGCCGAGTCCTAAATAAAGTACTACAGTCGCAGAGCAAATGTTCTGAAGTTTCGCTTTCTTGTTGGCAAAATCGGCATCGTGAGTGTTCAAGTTTACCCATTTTTTCCAAGTGGTATCTACTAGGGCAGTGGCCAGTGAATAGACCGGTTATAACCCTCAGATTATTTTTGTTTAATTTAAGTAGGTTTAGAGTGTTTTTCTCACTCGGTACTATGAATCTTTTGCTTGTCGTGATGTATCTGTGGTATTCCAGTTTGCTTGTACCATAGACATTTCCCACTGCTTAAACTCCATCTTTAGAGAACAGTCTGAAACTGCACAGAATGGCTCCGGGCCTGTGAACGCAGCGTCGGAGCCCTTCCTGGCCAGACTATCCGCTATTTCATTCCCTCTATTCCGCAATGTCCGGGAACCCAGAACAAATTGACTTCGTTCCCACTTGCCAATTGCTCAATAATAGGATGCACTCCCAAACTAACATTGACTGACATGTATACGCTTTAACTGCATTTAAAGCTGCTAAGCTATCTGAACAAATACAAATATTTGTAAATCTATACTTTCTCTTAAGGCAGATATAAACACATTCCATAATTGCATAAATTTCCGCTTGAAATACTGTTGGATATTTTCCCATAGGAGTAAATTGTTTTATCCCCGGACCAAAAACCCCACATCCTGTTTTGTTGTTCATTTTTGAACCATCTGTGAAAAACACAATAGAGCCTGGACGAAGACTTGGCCCACCTTGTTCCCATAAGTAGCGACTTGTTGCGACCACTTTAAAAGGAATTTCATAGTTTGCTTTCATCGGCATCCAGTCTACTATCGAGTTTGTCACTGGATTCAAATGGAAATTTTTAAGGATCTCTAAATGGCCCACCAATTTTCCTTTTTGAATCCCGTCGGCTCGTTTCAATAGTTTAAAACTTTTCCCTGCTTGCAACTCTATAAATTGATGAAGTGGTAGTAAATTTAAGAGGGCATTTAGCGTCATCGATGATGTGCTATGCATTGCTCCCGGTTATTGAAAGACATGCTAGTCTTTGCAGCTTACCCAATTTTTTCTGAGCAGTTACTTCTTTGTTTTTGGCCACCACACTAAAGAGGCGTAGGTAATTCTTGGCCTAACTATGCTGGTGTAAATCCATTTAATCATTTTTGGACGTAGGCCCCATTTTTTGCCATATGTTCTTTTGCAGACCCAAAAGGCATTTATTCCCTTGTTAATAACACTCTCTAAGTGTGAGTTACAATTGAGTTTTCTGTCTAGAGTAACACCGAGGTATTTTACTTCAGTCGAAAAATCAATTGCAACCCCAGTTATAGTCAGTCTAGGCAACGATACCGTTCTTCGCTTTGTGAACGGTATGATTACCGTTTTTAAGGGATTAATACCCAGACCCTCTTTTTTGCACCACTTCGAAGTGAAATTCAATGCAGATTGCATTCGGCAGCAAATTATATTTTCTTGCTTTCCGCGCACGATGATACAAACATCATCGGCATATCCAACTACTTCAAATCCAAGATCGGATAACTTTCTCAAAAGATCATCAACTACTAGCGACCAAAGCAAGGGTGACAGAACTCCACCTTGTGGGCATCCTTTTCTGTGGTCTGACTACCAATCGCGATCCACCAAAGTCTGCCAAACA
>JASCZW010007206.1:0-71687 GCA_034211315.2 Aedes japonicus
AATCAATCGCTTGCCGTTATCAGTGTCGTGATAAGGAGAGCTGCGAGAGGCTACTGTCGGAGTTGCACGAAGGCGAAACCCACCCGATCATCGCAGCAGAAGGTCTCCCTACATCCAAGTGGGAGAATAAAGGCAGAAACCAAAAGGTCACGGTCCGGTTCGGTACGCGAGCCACAGTGCTCGTCGGTATTTTAATCTGTTAGCTTTAAGGAAATAATAGTAAAGTAAGAGTAAAGTATAGTTAGCTTAAATAAATGTAGTTTGTCCGAAGAAATATAATGTAGTTGCCCGCGAAATAAAAGTGTTTTCCAGTGTTCATGTATGTGTTTTATGTGCTTGGAGGAACTACAGAACGCTTCGAAGTGATTGCGACCACCAATGATTGCATGTTAAATGCATGCCCCGTATCACCCTTCCCAACACAATCCCGGTCGATGTACGGTAACCCGCCCACGGAGCTATCGAAGGCAATAGAGCGGAACCGTTCATTTGGGATGATGGAATATTGCCATCGCCCCAAATCTTCTTTACTCCATTTATACTGCCCTCTGACGAGTGACTGTTGACGAAAAATAGGAAAAAATCATTAAAGGCGATTTTTCGATCGTAAATATCGCTTTCCATAGCGCCCACCATTGCAAGCGAGTCCGCTCTCTCATTGCCAGGATTGAACAATGAGATGGGACCCATACAAAGGTGATGATAAAATAACGCGAAAATAAAACACTTAGAAGCTTCTGTATTTTCATGAGAGAATACAAGGAGTGCTTTACAATGACCTCAAGGAGCAAATAGCACCTAAAGAAACATTCACCCCAATTTACAGAAATTGGTGTTACATACTAAGCCTTATTATATTGTACAAAACGTATAAGTTTTTGACACATTTTGCTCCCACTAATGAAAACTTAGTATTTGATAAAACCGTCTAACCGAATGTCGATGAAATCTGGCCCTCTTGAACCATTGATATGGTTGGTCTCAACTTAGTGTTCTTAATTCACGTCCACAGTTATGAATAAGGAGTTCTCGATGCCACGGTACCATTTTTGCATTAGTATGATTGTGTGGCAAGTACATTTACACCTATGCCCAGGAGTCGAGCCTTTTTCCTTATCGAAAAATTCTGAGACCAGACCGGGAATTGAATCCAGCCACCTCCAGCATGGTGTTGCTTTGTAGCCACGCCTTTACCGATTGAGTTAAGGGAGGGTCCTGTTGGAACCAGGGCTGGTAAGTATACTGTATTTTGATAATATTTTCATAACATTCTATATTTTTTTACAGTTTTCTGTTGGCCACGAACTATTTCTGCTGCCATCAGTGGATGTTTAAAAAAAAATTCAACATATATCTTTTTCGCTCTGAATTTCGTTGATTGCTGACATTACATAAGATGTTTATTATATGGAATCAAACCACAAGAAGGGACACAAATAACTGATAATCCAAGATTCCAAGAAAAATGCGTTTTAATAAAGCTATCAAATACATTCACACACAATTTCTTAAGTGTTTAAAACTGTCAGTAGTAATAGAGCAAAAATATTCTCTTTCTGTTAACTATCTTCCGCGGTTGGTGGTGTGTATTTTAGCGTAAATGTACTTTTACCACCACTGGTTGGAACCATAATTTGTGGGATCCGCTAAGATGAGAATATCCGATATACGACATACTCAATTTGAACACGTGCACTCTTAACAGAGCAAACAGTTGAACCGCAACAATAGAACAACTTTGAGTACGTTTAGTTAAAAAGCTGATGCTCTAGATAAGTGTGTAAGTTTGGGAAGAAGCTAGATTTTTCAAACTCTATGCCACATACGAGTTGCTGCGCCGTGGTAAATTGTCAACAACTTTCCCTCTCGATTAGTGTTTAGCGAGACAATAATTTTCAAACTTCACAAGCACTTTCGACTGAATTAATAACACAAACTCCACAATAATTAAGCAAACACCCTTCGCTCACAGGCCCCATCCCCAATGGCGAAAGCCAACCCCCAAATTTATCACATGGTTTTGTTGAAACTCCGGCATAATCTTAGTAGTAATAAAATCCAAGATAACAAACACTCATAAGTTTGCCACTCTACGTTCCGACACGTGCGATGCGAACACACACGCACATGCAGCCACAGCCACTTCCTCCCGAACAGTAATTAAAGGATTAATTTACAACAGTTGCTGGTTAGTAAAAGCCATGCCAATGGTTTATCGTCATTGTCGGGCAAGTAGGTAGGTAAGGCTGTCAAGTTCGTTTGGTCCTTGAAATGACTAACCGGGAAAGTTGTCCCATTGATAAAACAATGGGCTACGAACCCACCTACTCCAGGGCGGTGGTGAAAGGATGTTCAGAAGCGGTGTGCTAATTTTTGTTGTTTACCCAATTTTAATTGCACGCCAGGAGAGTGAAAGTTTAGGCAAGATTGAGCCAATAATTGCGGGGGGAACTTGTGGTTGTTTCTAATCCGTCGCTTTCGAATCGGAGGAACGTCTGCGCATTTTGGAGGTATGTTCAAATTAGTTAAGAATTAGGCCCTCGATTGTGGGGAGGCGTTCAATGGACCAGTTCTGAATGACGCTTCAAGCGTTAATCCAGGGTTGTTTTCGTGCCGTTTTGTTTGAAAGAAAAATGTTATAACAATGGCATGAAAGGAGCCCTCGATAGTTGCCCAAATTCCTATACAAGACATGAAACTTGGTGAGGCTCTCTTTTGTAGTTGTCTAAAGAGGTAAACCAGAAGAGCCGCTGCAAGGAAACTTTGCCATCTTGCGAACTTCGACGGAACTATGAGGCAGAGATTGTACTTTTAGAATCTCAGACTTGACACTTTCAACGCCATCTAGCGGTAACAAAAACGTATCCCGTCTTTCTCCATATATTATATATTTCACGTATACAAATGGATTGAAATTTGTATTAGAGAAATAAACATGCTTTGCGAATGTAAATGTTGGTTGATTTTGCTGAAATTTGGACTAAAGGCTCAAGTCGGCATGGGAAATAAGAGAGAAACTTTGTGACGCATAGAATAATAAAAAAATCCAAAATCCTGGGCAGTGGTGCACGGAAAAAAAAATCAGTGCCCGGATCCATAAACTGCAGTCATGAGTTCGAGAACAAGCAAAAATACACCGTTAACTGAATCAAGTAGCGGAATTTGGGGCAAGTGTGCCGTAGGGGAAAGTGAGCCACCTGGAACTTTTTCAGTAAAAATTTAATTAAATGACCTTAAGTACACAGTTAAGTTTATTACTCTTACTAGATATAGTGTAGCGAATTTCATATATAATAGTCCACTTATCACATTTTTGCTATTTTTTTATGGTGCGCAACAAAATTGTGTGTAATCTTAAAATATTTTCACCAAATCAAATAAACTGTCAAAACACATAGAAACAAAAAATCGAGATGGCATGTGTCATGGTAGTGTGTGTGTGTGTATGTGTGTGTGTATGTGTGTGTGTGTGTGTGTGTGTGTGTGTGTGTGTGTGTGTGTGTGTGTAATATAATACTCATTGGCCTGCTATGGAATTATGGAATTACAACAATCCCTCAAGTGACCATTGGGTGCTGCTTTAATCCGAGAGCTACAAAGCTCTTTTGCCGATCAACCAACCCATTTCAGAATGTCTGAAGAGTCATGTTCATTCCGAGCTTACTTTCACATACAGTAAGTCCCGCATGTAAACATTACCGATATCATTTGGATAAGAGCACTGCAACACACTTCCAGATTTGGAAGTGTGAAATTTCCAAACTAGGCACGTATTTAGCATTAATGAAAAATAAAGTTCTTGTCATATAGTAACAATCAGACTGATCTCACCCATCTCCACTTCCATAAGGACACTCGCTTGTTCATTTGTGAAAATATAAATTTTAGACTTTAGTTCATAATGAACATCATGCACTCGCGACAAAATAAGCGCAAAAATTAACGTCGCTAAACCGCCCGTTAGATATGCAACATGCATAAAAAAACTTTGTACACCACATGATGAATGCATCTGAAATTATGTGCCAGCCTTTCACGCACGCCAGTGTCACACCGCATTTTTTTTTACGGAAAAATCCGAATTTAAAAGAAAGTTAACTTTTGGGGCAAAAGTGCCACCACTGTTTGTGGCAAGTGTGCCACCCCTGTACTCGCTATTCGAAAAAAGTTAACATTGTTTTTGAGCTCACAATGAAGCAGGATGGAGCGTATAGATAAGCGGATTTCGTCCCGAAAAAGTTGGCCAGCGGCCAGGATGAAAGCATCACTGCGGTCCGTGATCGAAAAGGACACTTCGGTAAAACGAGTCGCGCAGGAACATGGAGTTCCACGGAAAACGCTAGCCAAATACCTGAAACTCAACGAGACAACTCCCATCGCCAGTTTGGAGCTAAGTTCAGGTCGTTATGACACTCTTTTCAGCACATCACAGTCCGAGCAGTGATATTTACTTTAAAAATATTTTTTTATTTCGGACGACGTTGCAAAAGGATCGTTTTTGGATGAACGAATAATGAGACGATCCTGTTTTATTGTTGTTCTCCGTAGGCGTCCAGATCTTGAAGCTTAACTTTTGTCCGACACTGTATATAAAAATGAATTTCTGCCTGTGTGAAACTTCTAGACTCGGACACTACTGAACCGATTGGCGTGAAATCTTGTATGGAGGAGTTTTTAGGACCGGGAAAGGTTCTTAAGATTGTTTGAGACTCCCTTCTCTGAAAGGGGGGGGCTCCAATACAAATGAAACACATATTTTTGCAAAACTCGATCAATAATCAAGTAAACGAAACTAAATTTAGCATGTAAGAGTTTTTAGAAGCACAAAATGTGTTAAACATAACTTCTGCATAACTCAAGAGCTAACCAAGCAAATGGAACCAAATTTTACATGTGAATTTTTTTAGAATTATTTTTTATGGTAGTTCGAGAGCCCTCCTTTTTCAAGAGGGGGCTCTCATACAAATGAAACTGAAATTTCTACATAACTCGTGAACTAATAAAGCAAATGGATCCAAAATTGACATGTGGGGATTTTGAAGGCAGTAAATGTATCTACGGTTGTTCGAGACCTTAAGGGGGAGGGGGGGGGGGTGGTTCCATACAAATGGAAATTCTGAATAACTTGAGAACAAATCAAGCAAATGAAACCAAGTTTGGCAGGTTGAGATTTTTGAAGGAGAGAAATATTTCTATGGTGGTTTGAGCTCCTTCGGGAAGGGGACGACTTCCATAAAAATGAAAAACCATTTTAAGCATAATTTGAGAGCCAATGAAACAAATGAAACAAAATTTGGTCTGTTGAGGTTTTTGGAGGCAAACAATGTTTTTATGGCAGTTCACGACCCCTCCCCCTTTTGAAGGAAGGTTGGGGGGGGGGGGGCGGGCTCCTATACAGAATAAATCAAAATTTCTGCACAACTCAAGAACTAATGAATTAAATGAAATCAATTTTGGCATATGGGGGTTTTTCTGAGGAAGGATTTCTATATATATCAAGATGAATTTCTGTCTGTCTGTGTGTCTGGTCCTTATAGACTTGGAAAGTTCTGAACCGATCAGCATGAAAATTTGTATGCAGGGGTTTTTGGGGCTGGAGAAGGGTCATGTGAACGTTTGAGACCCCTTCTCTCTTCTCATACAAATGAGACACAACATTCTGCATAGCTCGAGAACCAATCAAGCAAATGGAACCAAATTTTGCCTGTGGAGATTTTTGGAGCAGAGAAATGAATGTATGGTAGTTTGGTTCTATGGTAGTTCGAGACTCCTCCGCTCTCTGAAAAGAAAGTTTAAAAGGCAATGAAAACCTCCCCCTCTCGAAGGAAGGGCTCCCATACGAATGAAACACAAATTTCTACTAAACATGAGAATCCTGGATTACTAAAACACAAAACGTGTATTTCAGGAGGACAGGGGGTTAAATGAGCAATACAATGCAATTGGTAATAACTTAAAATTTGGTAAATTCAATAAAATAGATTGTACAAAGAAACTTCTAATGACGGTTAAACTTAAAAATGTATTGAAATGCTCTATTTATTTACCTCTCACATATACAAGGGCCACACCTGTTAAGATTTTCCATTTTTCCATTAAATTCTTTAATTTTATCTAGGTTGTCGTCTTGCCTCATGCGGGTGGCACTCTTGCCCCAAGCACGAAAAAGTACGTAATTTTCAACAATTTTTAAAACGCTTAAAAAATAGTCGTTTTTGCGTTTATTTTTTCTAGGACTCAGAAATAAGTGAGAAAATAAGTATAAATATAAATTGCATTGAAAGTAAATCCGGCGTCATCAAACAGGTTTTAGTAAGTTACAGAACGAATCGCTTAAGGTGACACACTTGCCCCAAGTTCCACTAATCGGGAACTAGCTCACGATTTTGGGTAAAAATCATGAAAACGTGAACTAGTTCACGATCTGTTTGCGTTTTCGTGAACGCTTTTGATTCTGTGTGGTATATGTACAATGCATTGGCGTAGCCAGAGGTGTGAGGCCAGAGGGGGACCATTGCCTCGCCCGAATGCAGGTCAAATAAGGAAAGGAAATTTCATAAAAAGGGAAACACCTTCGCGATTTCTAGATATAACCCACCTCTATTTTTTTAAATATTAATACCTATTTCTGGTTTGAACCTATTTATACAAACGGTGCTATTAGAGCCAATCACAAAATGGTGGTTTACTTGCTCCAGAATGTGGTGGTACGGCGAGCATGGCAAATCAATATTATGCGTAATTCAGCATCGACGCAACCTTTCACAGCCGATGCTCGAAGCAAACTTTTTTCCATAAACTTTCAATTTTTACAATCATGTAGAAGCAGCAGGTCGATAGTCATGAAGAAAATGAATATATTTCTTCACTCAGGAAGTACTAGCACACCGGTCCCAAGCTCGGTCCCAAGCTTAATGATTCAACAACAAAGGTACTAGCACCGAAAGGTACCGAAAGCGCAAGAATTATTGCAAGGTGAAGACTGCAAGGTGTACTTTGGACCTAGGAGTTCTACAACAGTGATTCAATTTCCAATCGCTAGTCGCATATTGATTGTTGGTAGAAGCTTCTTAAGAAAAATCTATGCGAATCCATTTAAAACTGCAATTGCAATTGCAAAGTAAGAGTGCGTATATGCATTTCGTGCCATCTGGCAACTTTATGCCTCTTTTGATGTCCAGGTTCATAGATTTAGCAACAATCAGGGGAGACTTGGTTCTATACCCAATGATATCATTATCTCCAATCCGCGCAATCAATCCCTAAGTTTTGTGATATACTGAATGGATTAATATTATTTGAGATAACTCAACACAGACGTTATCCAAACTTTGCACACTGACAGGCAATCTGTGACCTAAGGGAACTTCCATTAATTATGTTACGCAAAAAGTAACTTTTTAAACCCCCCTTTTGTCAGGTTTTTTGTATGGACCTTCAAATTTTTTATATTTACACCTCTTTGTACAACTTACGAAATGAATTTCATGAAAATCTTCCAATTGCTGCTTCTCTTCAATCGGGTGGGTTGGAATCATTGATTTTTTTAAATTCTTTTTCAATTACATACTGAGTCGATGTAGAAGATCTGTCAGTCAATACGACAACCACCAGAGAGGTTTTTTTTTATTGATAACAAAATATTCGAAGCAGTTTGTATTATTTTCGTACAATGCAAGAATGATCTTTCAGTGTCAATAAATGATTCGCGTTTTAGACAGTTACGCATGTGGCATTGAGTACGAAGGTAGCTTCTTGAAAAGTGCAAATCGGCTTGCAACCAATGCAACGAACAGATTTGTTAGTACTACCTTCGATTTCGTAATAAAAACTAAATTTAATTTTCAGTGTGGGTGAGAGGGTCGTGGAGGAACAGTACATTTTCAGTACAAACTGTGAACAAACTCGGAGGTTTGCCTATACAAAAATTCAACATGACTGTAAAGTGAATATTTCGACACATTACCCGCTAGATTTTAGCATGGTTGCTATTTAATGCGGTTCGATTTTGACACATGTGGAAAACCTAAGGTTTTTAAAATCTTTTTTGTTTATTTTCAAGCCTAGAATTGTTGAATTTTGTTGCCACGGTATAATCCTCTTTCTCATTATCTCTCTCTCTCTCTCTCTCTCTCTCTCTCTCTAAAATATAAAAATTTCAAGCCCCTCCCCTCCCCCTTTTTCAAATCCTGACTACGTCTATGGTACAATCTTTATAAAACCATCGCCTGCTGCGAAATGTTATATATCTAGAAATCGGATTATGGAGTAAAAAATGACGCTGTTCATAACTCGCCAACAGTCTCACAGTTAAATTTCAAATTGCACGAACGTGTTCTATACAATATATATTGAAAATCAAAATGGAACTAATCACTGATTCTCACGAATATGATCAAACGTCTTGGAGTTCAACGAACCGATTTGTTAAATTAGTTCGCAAAACATCGTAGAACAACTAACATGAATTATGTAACTTATGCCAACTAATTCACAAACCCGTCGCAGATGACCCAAATGATTGATTTATGGTAGTTTATTGTCTGGCGGGATAGCTTGTGGGCACGCAATCAAGCACAAGAACAACTTAAATAACGGGATTGCTTTGGTGGAGATGCTTTAAGGTTTGAATTTGCAGGTATGGTCTCCAGCTGAGGCTTGCTCACTAGAGCTGGTATTTTTTTCTGATAAAAATGACCACTTGCATAGAGCAGAAGTTGAATCATAGCGAGACACAATGATCGCGTTTAAATCAACAATCAACTGCTGCAAACCTATATAATGACGCAAGTGAAGATTAACCGACTTTGTCTGGTTTAAATAAGTAAGGGTCTCTGCAATATCCTTGATAAGTGCATAGGAAGCACTTAAACTTGCACAGTAACGAGGACGCTTCTCCGAATGAGCAATTAATTCGGCAAAAATAAGAGAAAAAAAAACGCTTTAATTTAATCCAAACTGGTCCACTCCTCCGCGATGCACCATGGCTTGGCCATGGCTTAAGTTCATGCTATACATTCGGATCATAACTATTCATAAGCCTTGGATGTGACTTACGAATGGTTTAAAAATAACTCGCCCGTTTTGGGAAGGTGTACAAGAGATTGTGCCGTTTTTCTCGTTTTTGTTGCAAAAACAGTTTTCGGTGTACAGTCGGCTGATTGAGGTGAGGTTTGTGCTGCGTCATTTTTGTTCTAGTGAAAATTTGTGGAAAAAAAATCAATTTCGGTTGGAAAAAGTTAACACTGCTGTGATGGTGAAAAGTGAACTGAGTGATCAAATTTCATTCCCATTGGATACAATTAAATCAATTTTTCGTTCGTGTTCAGGTCATCGGAATAGCATTGAATTTCACGCCTACTTGGATGAAAAGTTCGGGAACATTATAATCAGTTTGACACAAACACCGGAAATGAACCGGTTCAAGGCTTAGCGTTCTATAGTAAAAGCATTATTACGGATTGACGTTATTTATTAATTTATGCATTGGAATCGATCGAGCGAATATTAATGAACAGAATGACAACCTGGAAATGCCCACCAGAATAACGTCAAAAATAGCATCGAAAGGAGGTTTTGAGGATTTTTATTTTGAGTTTCAATCATTGGCAACAACACCGAAAAATCAGAATTTTCTCGCACAGTTTGAAAGAAACATGTAATTTTCTGCGATATCTAATGCACATAAGTGGAATGCTAGATTTGGCAGAAAATAATGGATTATTTTATGTAAATTTAACCCAGATGACGCCTGAATCTAGTCTGTTGTATGAAAGCTTGCAAACATTGTTGTATGGCGCATAAAAGATTGCATACAATTTCGTTGTTAATGCCTCGTTTGGCTTAGAATTCAATGAAGGGAAATTTTACGCGCTTGTTAAAATTCATTATTTTTTTCTGAGTAGATTTGGCATGTGTTCATGGGATTGGGATATGTATTTTAAATTTATGCCAAATTTTTACAGAAAGGTAGAATGCGATTTCGTTGTTTACGCTTGCTTTGGCTTAAAAGTGAATGAGAAGAAATTTTATGTGTCCGTTAAAATGAATCATTATTTTTCTGTGCAACGTTGTTCATTGATGTAAGATAGATTCATTTCATAAAGCAACTGCAAAAATACCAAGCGGACGGGCTTCATAATATCTCAAACTACAGAACTAAAACGTAAATGTCAACTTGTATCTCCACGGGAGTAACGATGCGTAGAACCACAGGAGAAGCGGCGATTACTGCGTGTAGTTACAAATTTGCAGCGTCAGTTTTTCGACAGCTATGCTCGAAGAATTTCATGCGGAAACACGTATTTGCGATGGAAGCGGTATGTCAAAGTTCTTGATATATAAGGGTCGTGTTGTACGACAGTAGTGTTATTGAACACAGTATTTATTTTCACTGTAATCAGCCAGGTACCACAATGCCTTAACCCACCGCAGACCAAGCTTCCAGATATTGTCAAATTCATCACTGCGCCAGCCAAAATGGCTGGTCACTAGCGCCCGCCGATAATGGCTGGCCTCGAACTTAAGCGAGAGAAGCATGTTCCAGCAACCATTTTGCAATCTTGCATACGCCAAATAACAATGTTTGCCAGCTACCATACAACAGACTAGATTCAGGCGTTATCTGACTTAAATTTACAGGAAATATCCCATTACTTTCTGCTAGCATTCCTTAAATGTGCATTAATCACGCAGAAAATTAAATGTTTTATTCAAACTGTGTTCAACTGTGCTGCTATTTGACAGAAGTTAGCACTATTTTTTTCAAGCAAACATACTTCGGAGTTAAATGAATCAATTGGATTGATAGATTTCGCGTTTCAATAAATTCTGTCGTTTTGCAACTTCCGTCGACAAGGTAACAGCACCTACGACGACGATGCTTAATACTGAACATCTCTGTCGAAGTGCTCCAGTATTGTGAAGCAATACCACACGAATGAAATATTGAAATAATAATGTGTGCAAATGTCAGCTACAGTTCAGGGTCAGTTTAGAATGCTTTGGGATTTTAAAATAACATTCTAAACTCCGCAGAAAACGATTTGGCAACAACGGTCAACTTCATACCACTTGAATGACGTGACCACAATTTTTGTGGTAATTAGACCGACAATCGACGTCAATCGAACGGTCTGTAAAACAGCCAAAATCCAAATCCATTCGATAGCAATCTTTTGCGCACAAGCATTTAAATCAATTCTAGTAACGAAAAACGACCGGCTGGACAAGCTATCGCTTTAACCTTGATGCACGGTGGCTTCTGGGGAGATCACGATAGTGTTCTTCCGTTCGTTTCTGCTTCTATATTATCGATCGATCTACAAATAAACTAGTTCCAAATAGCTCATAACAAAACGCATCTGGTTTTCAATGTTCACATGCCTTCGAGGCGAAAACGTCATTTTAATTGATCTTTGTTGTTTTGAGCGCCATAAACAGTGGACTCCAAACACACCCGGTGTGTGACGTAAATCTTCGGAGTTGGTTCCATAGGTATGGGTAGAAAATTATGCCCAGCCATGCCTCACATTTTGACTGTCGTTCATTCACCTCAGGAAAAGAACTCGAAGGAATAGTGTTGACGGAAGAATGATGTACAGGAATCGTCCAGATTCTTCCAATTTGCAAGATCGGTGCGCATGACAACCCAAGTAGCACCGAACATAAACAATAATATTCGAGTTTTACGTCTCATGCGTCATGCTGTAGATCTATAACAGTGTGATTTGACTAGTTTTGTCATGTAAGTGTACGTTGGATGCTATTCAAATCTAGACTCTCATAGCCAAATAAATAATTTTCCGGGTATGCTAGAATGATGCAATATTGAAAATGTCAGTTGCTAAGTGTTTGTATGATCAAACATCTAGATTGATGGAATTGTTTGTATGATAACGTGTTGATACGTAACACCGTAAGCGCAATCAGCCAATAATCTGGTTTTGCTAATGTTTTTCATTTGAACCCATAACCCTTGCCTAAACTCCCTTAAATCAAAGTGAATATCTATTTACGTTCCCTATAACTACACAGAAAAAATGAATTTTAACAGGCGCGTAAAATTTCCCTCCGATCAATTCCAAAACTAAAGCAAGTAAACAACGAAATTGTTTGCAAACTTTTTTACGCCATACAAAGTTTCTTAATGCACTTTTTATCTGTGTACATTGGTTCAAAATACGGTGCTCTTACCTCTCAAGCATTCCAAAATGAGATATAAAATATTCAGAATTTTCTTGAATCTCGCTATGATTCTACTCATCATACACAGTTTGAAAGAAACACTAAATTTTTCTGCGTTATCTGATGCACATAAAGGGAATACCAGATTTGGCAGAAAATAATGGGATATTTCATGTCAATTTAAGACAGACAACGCCTGAATCTAGACTGTTGTATGAAAGATTGCAAACATTGTTGTTGTATGGCGCATGAAAGATTGCAAACAATTTCGCTGTTTACGCCTTCTTTGGCTTTGAATCAAACGAGGAAATTCTACGAGCTTATTATTTTTCTGTGTATTTTGACGAGCACCTGAACGATAATTTTACATCAAAATGAAGGTGGTACAGTAACACATCTAGGGACACGCGCAGAAGATGACGAGATTCCGACCCCAAACCCTTCAGGGGCCTTGCAGAACTTGAACCCCGGGATTTGTTTGAAATCTGCTTTAGCATATGTTTCATCATCGATCAAGAGAGCATCCGTTTTTCGCCAAATCGTAATCCGAAATGTTGGGATCAGCCTTGATTTTCCGAATTACGTTCATCCGCAGTTGATAATCGACGCAGTTGACACTCCAACGCTAGTTTTGCACTTGCGGGCAGTTGTTGAAGTTTTATTCTACGTTTTAACCAATCGCCCTATAGTAGGATCATTTTAGGTTAATCCACCAATTTCTCTAGCTCTGTGAAAAACTTGCAAATCCAACTAATTAGAGTGCCGCTATCTCTAAAATGAAGCACCCCATTTCTAAATCAACTAGTTCTTACGAAGAAAATAAAGAGCTTCTTTAAACCACGACAAAACTTCCCCATGTTTTGTAACTATATATATTTTCCTTTTTAAGAACCTATTTAGTACGTCAAAAAGTTGATCCTCAGATCTCACTTTCCTAAGTTTCAAACATAATTGAAAAACAAGTCGATGCAGAGACTTTACTCGAAAAAATGAGACACAATTATTACGTTATAATTTTTGGGAGTGTGAGGACCGTAAAAAGGGTCTAAGACTGAAAAAATAACAGTACGCAGTAAGGTCGCGTTTGGGAAAATTCTTCTGAAACTAAAAACATTCGGATCAGAGGTGAATCGTCCTGGCAGAGGCAGGAAGGACAAAACGAATACGAGAGCATACGACACCAAGATCATGCACAAAGCCAAGAATAGCCCCTAGGTAACTATTCGCAAGATGCACAAAATCTCTCAGCTATCAGTTTTCAGTCGAACTGTTCGTCATCATTTAGTAGCACAGGGCTTGTCTACCCATTTACCAGCAAGGCAAGCAAACTCAACACAAGATTGCTACGGAGCATGCTGATAAGCCTTATTTGTGTTCTGGAAAAAGGTTCTATGGACGGACGAATAAAAATCCGAGCAGTTTAAGAAGACCAAGATGGTATGACCATCCCGAAACGTACGCACCGTAAAGCCTTTCCAGCACACCTCTTGCAGCGCTACGATGTCGAACTTGCGGTTCTTCAATTCGTCGGAAAGCACGCGGAGCACTTCCAAGGAAATTGAGAGGACATGTTGTCAGGCGGAACCAGCAGCACGACAGGACCCGAATGGGCGGCAGTGTAACGATCGACGGCGATGAGTTCGAGGTAGTCGTTGTCTATCTCGGCTCGGCTGTCTCGGTTACTGCGGAACACGATATCAGCCGTGAGATCCGGAGGCGGATTATTAGAGGAAGTCTTGACTACTACGGGCTCCACGGCAACTACGGTCAAGCAGACTTAGCTCCCGTACGAAATGCATCCTGTACAAACGCTAAAAAGACCGGTTGTTCTCTACGGGCATGAGACGTGGACAATGCTTGATAAGGACCTGCGAGCAAACGGAGTTTTTTAGCGACGGATGTTAAGAACCATCTTTGGCTGAGTACAAGAGGACGGACCATGGAGGCGAAGGATGAACCATGAGTTTGGAGCAACTCGCTGGCGAACCCAGTATTCATAAGGTGGCAAAAGCTGGAAAGATACGCTGGGCAGGACATGTTGCGAGAATGCCGGGCAGTTATCCTGCAAAAATTGTGTTCGACGGGAATCCGGTTGGTGACAAGACGACGTGGGCGCAACGAGCAAGACGGTCAGACCAGGTGGAGCAAGACCTAGGGGTACAAGGTGCCCAACGGATTGGAGTGGAGCAGCCACGAATCGCGCATTATGGAGGGATATTTTGTATCAGGCTATGTTATAGTATTGTGACGTTATGCCATGTAAATAAATGAAAGAAGACTAAGACTTTTTCCATCAAACCGCTCGGAACTGGCCCCCATCAAGCCCGAACTTCAACACGGCCAACCGTTTCAACTCAATTTTGAGTCGTTTCTGACTCACTTTCGTCAAAAGTGGAGTCACTTAAATTCTAGTAAATGTTACTGGCATTGACAAGTCGACAAATCAAAAACATCCATCTGATTTGAGTCGATGTGATCAGTTGAGTTATTAGTACGAGACACTGAAGAAGTCTGTACATTGTAGACGAAAAACGCATATCTGTCAAGATAAAGGGTGATACGGTCAAAATTTGGTCAAGCGAAAACGCGTGTAAATCGGTGAAATCGTTTATTTAAAAAATCAAATTAAATTTCTTTTTCAAGTTCATTTAGTATAAAATTCAGGAAAAATATTCAGTTAGGCTTCCGCTTTTCCAAATCCGAATTGCCGGGCCTTACGCTTAACCCCTGCCATCAGATTTTGTACAGCCACCTTGTCCACTTTCTTCGCCGCAGAAAGCCAGTTTGCCTTGAACTGCTGCTCGTCCTTAGCAGTTTTTTGGTCTTCTTTAGGTTCCGCTTAACAATAGCCCAGTATTTCTCAATTGGGCGGAGCTCTGGCGTGTTGGGAGGGTTCTTGTCCTTGGGAACCACCTGCACGTTGTTGGCGGCGTACCACTCCATGGCCTTATTACCGTAATGGCAAGATGCCAAATCCGGCCAAAACAGTACGGAACAACCGTGTTTCTTCAGGAAAGGCAGCAGACGTTTATTCAAACACTCTTTCACGTAAATTTCTTGGTTGACAGTCCCGGAAGCTATGAAAATGCTGCTTTTCAGCCACAGGTACAGATGGCTTGCCAAACCAGATATTTCTTTGCGAACTTTGACAGTTTCGTGTGCTTGAAAATATCTGCTACCTTTTCCTTCCTTTTGCCGTATAAAACTCCTGTCCCGGAAGCTGCTTGTAGTCGGCTTTGACGTAGGTTTCGTCGTCCATTACCACGCAGTCAAACTTCGTCAGCATCGTCGTGTACAGCCTCCGGGATCGCGCTTTGGCCGTCGTATTTTGTTTATCATCGCGATTTGGAGTCATTACCTTCTTGTATGTCGATAGTCCGGCTCGTTTTTGGCTCGATGCACGGTTGTAGACGATACACCAGCTTATTTGCGGCATCTCGGAGAGATAGGTTAGGGTTTCGCTTGAAACTACCGGCAACTCTCTTTGTCGTCTCAGCGGCTTCCGGTTTTCGATTTCCCCGATCCAGACTTCCTGGCTGTCGAAAAACGTTCCCCAAACACTTTAATTACATTTGTAACGGTTGATTTGGCAACTTTTAGCGATTTTGCCAACTTTTGCGTGCGAGCTTCGGATTTTCGCGATGCGCGAGCAAAATTTTGATACGCTGCTCTTCTTGCTTGGACGGCATTTTGACAACTGTAGAGTGAATTCCAAAATCAAAATAGGAGCAACATTCTACACACACACACACACACACCCTCAAAATGAGGGGTGTTCAGGTTTTTTAAATGCAAAATTGAAAGAAATACGTCAAGTTGATATTGACCAAATTTTGACCGTATCGCCCTTTAAGCAAAGGTAGTTGGAATTAAATGGAAAATACTAGTTTTTATTCTGGTTTCTAGATAAGAGAACGAAGTCATTTTGCAACCATATGTAATTTTAGTTGATCTTCCACTACCTCCCTTGCATGTAGATGTTGGGGATCTTAGGACATCGTTAACAGGTCGAAAGTTTAACATTTTCGCTTTTAAAATGTTGTTAATGTTTGCCAAAGATTTTTGTACAGTTTGTAGAACTGTATAACGCGCTCGCAAAATGCTTCTTGTTTAGACGGCCCTTGTTGCAAAACTGACTGGCATAAACAAAACAACCCAAAAAACGACCTAAAAATTGAACTCAATTTGCAGAAGACACTTTACTCAATTGCATGGGAACTCGACTTAGTATCGTAAAAAGTGGAGTAACTCAGTCTATGAGTTACTCCACTTTTACAGAGTCGGTCGCAGTTCTCATGCGACTAAGTAAAATCATAGACTTACTCTAGACCAGTAGGTCCCATACAAAAACGATTTTTTTCTTGGCTTAGTCAGTACTAGTACATCGGTCCCAAGCTAAATAATGCGCCCCTAATAATGAACTCACACGAACACACTGTCAAATATTCTGTCAAATAACATAGCAAATCAAAACAAAGGCGCAAATATGTGCAGCAAGGTGCTGACTTCAGGGTGTGCTTCGGACCAAGGGTTCTACAACAGTGAACCAATTTCTAAATCGTTAGTTGCATATTGATTTTGTTAAAAATGCGTTTCAAATTGTGTTTAATTTCTGGACGTGTACTAGCGAAAAGAGAAGAGAGAGAGCTAACACATACACACTCTCATTTTCTCTGAGCTCATTTGTTGTTGGAGCATAGCGGCCTCGGAAAAATCAAAATTTTAGTTACAGCCCGTTATGTCTTATAACAGATACTCTAGCATATATGGGAAAGTTTAAGATTTTAGTGTGCCAAATACAGAAGCCAAGGCGTAAATCATGAAATGTATATTTTTTTGCAAGATATGTTTCTAACTAAGAAACGATATGTTGACATGGACAGAAGTCATTCACTTCAAAAATCGGATTTCTCGATAAAATTATTGAAACCAGGTTTAATATGATGGCAGCAATGCTTTTGAAGTTGGTTCCGTGTGGATTCAATAAGTGTAAAATCGGTGATTCTGGTAAATATGGATCATGAGTCTGCAATCAGCCTGAATTGTTATAAATCCATCATTCATCACCTCATATGACATGAGATTTTTTCGGCCTGTTCAGTACAAGGGGATTTGTTCTGAATGTTATTTCTTATACCGAATTAAAACAAAATTTCTTATAGCGGATTTTTGCTTTTTCTAGTACCACCTGATTTTTTTTGGCTTCTTGAAACATTAAATTTCATTAATATTGGCCGATAATTGAGACTACAATCAACAATAGATACATAAACAATATGAGTATACGTCATTGAGGCTCAACTCGGATTGATGTATTTTCGAAAAAAATCAAAGGCAATTTTTGGACGCAACAAATCAGATTACAAAAATCTCACTTTCATTTTTGTGAAACAATAAAAGGAATAAATACTCCCGTCTTTTTGCATTCTGAAATGATGCAGCGAAAAAAAATGCCTTAGAGTTTTTCGAAAATACATTAAACCGAGTTGAGCCTCAATGACGTATACTCAATTTGTTTACGTGTCTATTGTTGATCACGTGATCTCAGTTTTTGATCAAATTTAATGCAGTTCAATGTTTCAGGAAGCAAAAAATATAATTATGAAAAATCAGGTGGTATTGGCAAAGCGAAAATCCGCTATTTGAAATTGCGTATTAATTCGGGATTAGAAATTATATTCAAAATCATCAAAATGAAGTGTTGCACATTGATACATAAATATTTTTTTTTGTATTGCTGGCCTATAACGAGGGGGCAAATCACTAGATATACAACTGAATTGAAAATGTGTAGGAATTTGGAAAAAATGCGTTGAAAAGTGCATCAGCGCCATCAATGCGCTAAAAAGTGTACAAATAAATCGAATGCGCCCCAAAATGTGCAATAAATGAGCACTAAAATGCGTCAATGCGTTGAAAAATGTTCGAAAAATGCCTAAATGCACTTCTTAATACGTGAAGCTGAATCGAAAATGCAGAAATTTGAACAATTTCTGTTCAAAAATTCTACAATGCACTGAGACTGAATTAAAAGTGCGTGAGTGATTCGCCCCTCGGCCTATAAGTGAACCACAAATTGATGAAGAGAATCAACCAAAGATCAACCAAATGTGACGCTAGAATTTTCGGATTCCATTTTGCCTACCCTAGCAAAGGAAAATAACAGACTGATATCAAATAAGTAACAAGTTCTGTTATCCCAGTTATCGTTTTGATTTCCGCTGTTATCGAATAACAAATTTAGTTTTCACCATTGGCAAATGTTGTTATCATATGTTATCATTTTGAACACACTATTTTTTATGAACGTTATAAGTTGAATTGTAAAACTATAAATATTTCCAGCTTTTAATCAAAATATTTTTTTCAGTTATTAGCACGAGAATTTGATTTCAAATTGATAACATAATTTGATACTATTTCAATAACTTTGCTTATGATGCAGGATCTGTTATCAAGTTGTTCGCAGTGATAACAAAATAAGTTATTATTATGATATTTAACTAGTATTTTTTGTTATTCATTCTGTTATTTTTGGCTGTTTATTCAGCCTGAATGATAACATATTCAGTGATCAAAAAATGATAACCTGGTAATAGAACTTGTTATCAACTTGGTATAATCCTTTGCTCGGGTATCCAATCTCCTATCCCGAATCGCAATCATAAAATGTTGTGAGTTGATGAACGGATTTCAGTGCTGAAAAAACAATTATGATCGGAAGGCAGTCTGTATGCTCATTACAAGTACAGGGTGGCCACACAATCTTAATATAAAAATTCCCGCATTTTTCCCGAAGTTTTCCCGCATTTTTGCCATATTTTCCCGAATGCTAAGATGAGTTAATATTAATTACTCGTAGCTAAATCTCTGAGCTCCCAAACTTTTTCCAATTAGATTCACCACCAGACACTTTCCATTTATTTAAAATACGCCTTTTAGTGCGACAGGATGAACCAATTTTCTACAAATGTTGTCAAATTTGGTAGCTCCTTATTGGTTCTAGCCAAAATTTGTCCAAACCATTGTCTTTTCTCTGGAATCCGGCAAACAACGTCAGACGGCATTGATTCCAGCTGCCCAAATTGTTCTTTAACCATGTCTTAATACCCTTACAAACGCAATTCGCCAACTTCAAACACATTCGCCACCACATGAGCGATAATTTCATCTCTGGCTTCACCTGTTACAGCCGTGAAGCCAGATCTTCTAAAGGCATCTTCAACGGTGGTTCAAATCGTGGTTTGGATTTATTTGTTTAGACCAAACGCAAAAACATCGCTGCATTGCTGCTGTTTGTACATTTTGTTTTATACCGCATCTATTTTGCATCATTTCAGAACTTATTTTCAGAAGTTTCTTACTGAACGCACTCTCTAAAGATTTAATTTAATGAACTTCGAAATATCTATGAAGATTGGGTGGAAATATCTATAATGAACATGCCAGAAGTTGATTAAACTTTTCGGCAGTTGAATAAAATAATTGGAAGTTTCCAGATATTCGTGAAGTTTGCTCGCTGTCATTCGAGAAGAGAAATGGTGGAACTTTAGAGAAGTTATTTGAATTGCCGAAAAATTATTAACGTTTCTGGAAACTTGGATGAACTTCCAAAAAGTTTGCTGATCGTCCATGGAATAGGAACAACTTTCTGGAAATGACGGGAACTTATAAAATCAGATTACGCTTCCCAGAAGTTGTTTTAACTTCCAGCAGATACATATTCTGTGATAAAAAGCAGAATACCACACATATTTAAATAACTTACGAGAAATTGAAAAAAAAATCTTGGAAGCCATGGAATTTCTGTGGAATAGTTAGCATTACCGAGATGATGTTAAACCGTACAAGAACTTTCAATGATCTCCAAGACTGTGAATAGGTGGAAATTCTATGAAACTGATTAAAAACTAGTTGGTTTCTTTATTCTCGTTTTGGTGGAGCTCGAAAAACTATCGAGTAGTAAGAAGATTGAGTTCGTCCTAAAACTTAAATACCCTGAACTTTAGGAATGTTTTCGGAACGATTGAAAAAATTCTCGATCACCTGGACAGATCCCTGAAGTTCTAGGAAGCTCCCCAAACTTATGGAAAAATCCTTTGAATGTTTCCTAAACTTTTCGAATGCTCGAATGCTTGGAAAGTTTTCTGATCTTTGGGGGAGTTCCATGATCTTTGTGAGCATTTCCTGAAGTTCTAAGAAGTTTTTTGAATTCATGAGAAACCCTGAACTTCAAGGAAGTTTCTTGAACTCCTACATTTTAGTTGAACTTCTAAGAAGTTCTGTATATGTCTAGCAAGTTTCATGAAATTCTAAGATGTTCACTAAATCTCTAGGAAGATCCGCAAACTCTTAAAAAACTTCATGAATTTCTTGACTGTTCTTTATTGGAAGTTCTCTAATTTTCTGGAAAGTTCCTTGAATTTTTGAGAAGTTCCCTGAACATCTTGAGTAGTTCTATGAATTTCTGAAAAATATGCGAAATCATCTGATAAATTTTGTAAACTTCTGGAAGCTCCCTGAATTTGTGTAAAATTCCCTGAATTTCTAGGAAACAATCTGAATTTCAGGGAAAGTTGTCTGAATTTCTAGGAAAAACCCTTAATTTCTGGAAAGTTCCCTGATTTTATGGTATGTTCCTTTGACATCAGGGAGAATAGCTACACCTCGGGAAAGTCTCAAGTCAAATCTAAAAAGTATACCGAGCTTCTGATGAGTTCCTTGAGTTTCTAAGTACACTGAATTCACAAGATTTTTTTCGAACTTTTGGGAGATAATTTTTGTCCATCATCGTTTTTTTTGTCCATTCCTGCATCGCAACAGCTGCAAAAAGTTATCAGTTGACTCTAGTTGTCACATAATGTCTAGGATCATATCCCTTGGCATGTTGAAACGTCGCAAAAAGTGCTTCTTGTCATGGGTTGGCGTGGCGCTATCTATCACTATCAGATGCAGAGAGATGCATGCATTCACACACTCACCACCACTCAAACCAATCCATGGTAAAAAGTTTGCGAAAAATCCTCGGTCTCTGAAAAAAACAAAACTTCTGATCTCTGCATATTGTAAGATTGACAAGATGATAGGTGTTGGTGGGTTTAATATCAAGAAATACTACACCGGGGAACGCAAAGTTGATCTGTTTTAGCTGGTTATTTTTAAGTTTGCTGATGCAAATCAACTATAAAGATGTTAAAATAGACCACCGCTGAAGATGCTCTAAGCGGTACGTTTTGAACAGGCTGAACAATGAGATCGGTGGACCGAGTAAATGACAAAAACGCTACGCAAATCATTTGAAAAGGTGTGAGTATGGTTCCTTCCATATGATAAAAATTCCCGATGACTTTTAAAATTCCCACCTTTTTCCTGCATTTCCCGATTTTCCCGAGTCTGTGGCCACCCTGTAAGTATCTACAGCTGGGAACTTTATTCCATGTCCTTGAAAGTTTTTGAGGCTAGCATTCGTTTCTTAATATAGGTTCCGTTAAATGACAGGTGCTAAGATGAAATAACGTCCGAATATTGGAAGTTGTAAATACAGATCACATACAGCTTCATCAAACATCTCTGCTGGTGCTTGTTCTGCTTTAAACCCGTTACATCATTAGAAAAGGACGTATTCATCGCTCACTACAGAGTTTGCTTCGTCTTTTATGCATTTACCAGTCCATACACAGTGTCTTCAGTTTAAACTGGTTTGACGAACTAGATATGCTACTAAACGTGACCCACCCCACTTTAACGACGATCAATCTCGTTTTAGAAAGTGACTCCTTCTGAAAAAAGATGCGACATTGGTGATTTAATGATTTAACCACGATCAGCAGACCGGTTTGCTAAAGGGGATAGGAAAGCAAAGCGGTTTTTGCATGCAATAGGTGACACTTTTTATCACTTTTTTTTGTTGGTGGATTTGTGAAGACATTTCCCATTGATGGATGTGTTTAGCGAGAAGTCCCCATTGAGTTAGAAAACGGTCGAGATCGTTCAAAAATGGCCGTTACGCAAGCGAATTTGGATTTGGCATTCGTACCCCCAAATATGTTACCGAGAGATTCGAAACTAGGTCAGACTAAATCTTTTTCTTTATTTTTTATTGAATAGCGGGATGAAAAAAATCCTCTCATAAAATATTCTAAAGGACAAACCGGAGTTATCTCATCGTGAATGCACTATGAACATTTCACAAATCGAATGAATTTCTAATGGGAATCGACGAAAGATTGCTTCGTCGACCCACTTTTGCAAAGGACATGCTTTATCGCTCCGCTTGGCCTACAAAAGAACCAGATTATCTATTTGTAGATATTCTATCCAGCAAAGAAACGGGAAAAACAATCAAATCCGTCACCAATGGTCATTAAAAATTAATACTCCCCCTGTTCATTTGCTATTGTTAGCAACGGAAAACCGGTTCTTACCGATTACTAAACATGACAAGGCAACTTCTTCACCGACGGTGCAGTGTGATGAGAACTGTGGCAAATTTGGTGTGCAAAAAGTGGGAGAAACCGGTCGCGACATTCGCCAAAAAATCCCGAATGGGGGTGTATTAGCGACGAAAAAACGTCTTTGGAAATGCCGAAAATGTATCCTCGAGGACATGATGAACCTCTTCCCCGTAAGATAATTAAGATCAATGAACTGGACACTGTGGTTATGTTTGTCAATAATCAAGAGCGATTAATGATCGAACTGACAGTTCAATTTGAAACCGTTTTAAGACTTTGACAAGCAGCACTAATCACCCGTTACTCACCGGTGTTCGCTCGTGCATTGACGCATTCAAATCATAGCCTTCTTGGTCGTGGATTAACTCACCTGCGGAATAGAGAGGAAATGGAGACATATTAAAATCTTAAACCATGGACAAATGTAGCTAAAATATGAGCTTTTCGGAGATCAGCCTATGAGCTGCTGTGTCTTTGTGATCTTGCATCAGTCTTATGTTTTTGTTTTCGGGAACCTAGCCGGGCTCAAGTTGATGTTTACGCTCGAGGAATTTCGGATGTGATGCAGCGAAAAAACACAAAAAAATGACTCACAAAAACACAGCAGCCAATTGGATTAATTCCGCTTGATGACGGCAAACACGAAGGAAAGGTCACAATATGAATCATGTTGCTTTTCAAAGATGTTAATCTGAAGACGCGTTGCAGTGAATGAACCTCAAGCTGTTAGGCGGAACTGAGTTTGAGGCTCAGCCCAGCTGAAAGTCACTAGCAACTGGGAAAACAAAACTGATTAGTGCAACTGTGCCGCTTTAAATTAAAATCAAGTTCGCATTTTTTGAATGTCGTGAATCGCAAAAGACAATGCCATCTGCATTCTCCACTGACAGGTTCTTGCAAAAGGGGATGCCCCTTCTGTAATCCGATCATTGTTGTTCTTCTAGTCCGGTTTATTGGACCTCGATTTGAAAGCAGCAATAATCATCAATCTTCCGGATTTCTTTCTCAATTTGTTTGGTTCCATTGGTTGGCGATTGGTTCCAGAAAAAAAACCCGCCAATCTCCGATTTTGCCAAAACGAGTCAATAACTTAGTATACGTCCACTCACTAGTAGCTAATGGGGTAGATCACGCTTCCTCGTGGGTTCATTCAAAGTTTGAGTTTCTAGCCGAGAAGATCTGTTTTAGTTTGTTGTCTCGTCTTTCAGTTTTTGCCAGTTGTCAGCCCAAGCCCAGTTAGCAACTGAGATTCGATTGGCAAGCGTTAAATCAACCGGAACCAGATCTAACATGCCGATGAATTGAGATTGCCATTCAGAAGAGGCACACCTTCAAATTGGAAAAAAAATTATAGAAATGGACATGGAGTTTTTTGGCACGATGAGTTGGCATAATCGATTTTGGCTGCTGCTGGTGATCGCTTTTTCGTGGAACGGAGTGGGAAAATGTGAAGAGAGTTTCGATTGTGAGTTGGGTGTTCTCGTCGATGTTGTGTAACCTAGAGATGAATTAATTTTTATGTTGTTAATTTACAGTGACTGTTTACGATCAGTTTCCGAGGTTATTTGAATATGACGAATTTGAAAACTGCCGAAGTAAATATCGAAATCAGTACGTCTATTGTGTAGTGCGAGCCCGAATCGTTCCGGATGAAGGATCAACGCTGTGGAAGAACATTAGCGTGAGTAGGATGTGATTTGCAGATCGTGTTAATTTTAGCCTCGCGTGTTCATCAACAGGTCTTTTCCGAGGACAGCCGCCACTATGATCATCGGGTGTTGGAACGGGGGATGTGCGTGCAAAACTATGCGACGTTACTGGCGAAAGGAGATTCAGGAAGCAGTGGGTACACGGATCTTTTTAGATCTCACATCAACCAGCGCTTGGAAGAAGACTACGGTTTGCAGGTAAGGATGTTTTTCATATGAATCGATCAATTTTACCGCGTCGATTTTATGGGTTCACCTCGTTTTAAAATCTTGATCTTGTTTGGACTAAATATTAGCTTTATTAGGGGTTTGCTTGTTGGAATCTCCGATTCCAATGGTTAAGGACGGTCATTAATATTTGAGGCTGCCTTTATAAAGTCTTTCAACTCCAAATGGAGAAAGTTCGTTAGACTTAAACTTTAATTCTAAGAACTGTTCATCAACAAAGGTGGACACTTTTTTTTTTATCAATGGTTTAGGGCTAATACTTTTAGTACAGTAAATTGTGAATTTTCCCTCACCCTCACCCTCACCCTAAAAAAAAAGTAAGAAATTCCGAACGATGGGTCTGAGTCAGCTTATCAATTCCCAAAAAAATGGACATTAGCGTCGGACCTGTGCACAGGAGCACAATTCTGAAAAAGGACGGTCAAAAAACATGTTCACCCTTCTGTCATTATTTTATCGACTAGGTGTCTTGAGAAAAAGTTGCTCAAAATTTTTGTTTCGCATCTTTTGAAAAGACATGCCTAACCTTTCAGAGGGCGCTACTTACTTTCAAATTCTAACTTTTTCCAGCTATGAGATAATGGGTTGTTGTATTCGTGACAAAGTTGTAGAGCAAGTAATTTGATGAAAAGTTGCTGAAGACACGAAGTTTTTAATGCCTAACGTTAAAGAGATATCAATGGTTTTTCTTTAGCACTTCTCTTGATACTGGGTTTATGAGATAATTGAGTAGTTTGTTCAAATTTGACGATTTCAATATGTTCTAAGAAATTGTAGGAATTATTAAAATACTCTGATGACCACATTTTGATATTTGGTGGTTGGAAGTGTCTGTCGTGAAGCCATAAATCAACGGCCTCAAAAGAGTGGGCGGGTCCTAGCGGAGTCTAAAATAGAGTTGTATTTGAAAGATTCTCTTATGAACAAGTATTCCTGAAATTTTCAGTGTTGGGTACTAAAGGGTACCTGGTAAAACGTCAGTTTCAAATAGTACAGTTATAAGCCAATTAATATTTCGCATGTGAGGTAATGTTCAACAAAATTTAAAAAAAATATATGTGGGTTCTGGCGGGGTCTCAAATTAATTTTATTTGAAAGAGTATCTTATGAACTAGTAATCCTGGAATTTTCAGCGTTGGGTACCAAAGGGTACCTAGTAAATTCTTATTTTGAAATGGTATGAATAGTAACAGTATGTGACGTAATGCTCAATAAACTTGAAGAAAGCTGGGCAGGTCCTGGTGTGGGCTCAATCCGAGTATATTTGAAAGATTAACTTATGAACTATGTAGTACTTCTGACATTTTCAGCGTTAGATACTGAAGAGGTACCCAGAAAAATCATAAGAAGATAGAAGTTTAGTATATTCAGCGAAGTATTAGAAGTATTAAGTATATATTTAGCGACACTTTGCTGAAGATAGTTCTTGAGTCGGTTCGGCTGGGTAATGTTCAGAGTTTGCGTCCGTCCGCACGGCTGGTCTCGATCCAAATGGACGAGTCGATTATTTCTCGCTTGTTTAACCAGTCGTCGGTTGGTAACTATGGCAACAACGGATGAAGGCACGATAAACGCTAGGTGAATTCTGAAGCACTGTATCAAATCATCACTTTATTATTCTATAACCTGGACTCTACACCTTTCTCCTTCTCCGACAAAAAGGCATCAAACTTGTTAGTTGATTGGTTTCATTTAAAGAGTTGCTAAACTCCAACATGTGCGGTAATGCGAAACAGTAGAACAAAGGAAAAAAAAATACTGTAAATATCTGGACGGAACTTTTTTTCCTCTAGCTGGACGTTTCAATATAGGCTCGAGTTCGTCAGTTTTCTCATAAATTTTCTTCCGCTTAGCTGCCTTACCTTCCGGTTGGCCCATATTTCGATCGAGAAGCTCTTGAGACTCACTGCCTGGTTCAACTGATGATTCTCGAGAAGCATCCGTTTCTGCATAAGATGGATATTTCCGCAAGTGTGTGACGGAACGACGATACATGACTCCATCATTGTTAGCAACGATAGTGTAACTTCCATCTTTATTTAAAACCGTAAATTTCTCAAGTCGAAACTTAGGTTCGAGCTTACCAGTTTCATAGTTGCGCAGCATCACGGAATCCCCCACGCCTTTGTCAGAACGTTTAGCTTTTCTACGATCGTCTGCGTAAAGCTTACCTTGCATCTTTTTCATGACGTCTCTTTCTCGTACCTCCACATCTCGGCGCCAGTGTGGATCCGTTCTTAAAGAAGGAAAAAGATCCTTAACCGAACGTCCGGTCATCAGTTCCAACGGAGCTTTTTCGGTTACTGAGTGTGGTGTAGTGTTGTACATGTACACGTAATCGTGGATTGCTTTTCTCCAGTCGCAATTAGTAGCCTTGGCAATACGTAGTGGACGAAGGATTCCCTGATTCTGCCTTTCTACCAAGCCGTTCATCTGCGGCCAATAGGGAATCGTACGAACCAGTCTGATGTTCTTGCTGCTGCAATATATTGAAAACTCTTCGCTAGCAAACGGTGGGCCATTATCGCTGCGAATGGTCTCTGGGTAAGTCTGCTCACAGAAAACTCCTTCTAGTGCATCGATCGTACTACCAGCATTTGTAGACTTCATTTCAATTACCTTTATGAAACGGCTGAAATAATCGACAATCACCAAAAACGTGGCGCAGTCTTTGGCAGAGAAAAAGTCAATACAAATGTCCTGATGTAGAAGGAGATGTTCGCTCATCACCATGAGGCACCACGAGTGAACAACAATGTTTTTGGCTAGAATGAAAGATATGAAGAGAGAAAGTTTTGATAGTTCCGCTAGTGTGCGGCAGGCTCGGAAATATGACAGATGTTTTTAGGAAAATTGAGCGAAAAGGGCATGTGTACAGTGGTACTCGAACCAACGACATTTTTGCCTAACATCCCACTGCGGGGTAGGTCGAAGCACGGACTAAGTCCGCCACTTCAACAGGCAAAAATGTCCGGTTGGAAGACGCTCATGTACCACTGTGGCTTGTATAGTTATTCTAGCGATCTATTGTGTGCACTCTGTTTACCGATGCGCACATGGGAAGGAACTCTCTCCTTTTTGGGTTTGTTTTTGATTCGCACCGACTGACGATCACTAAAGTTTTTCTCGTCGTCTCCAACGTAGAGACCTCGGAGAGAAACACCGTGAAGCGATGCGATACTGGTCCCCACCAGTATAATTAATGGTTACCACCATTTTTGGTTTTACATACATTAATTGTTATGTTATATATTCTCCGTGCGAGGAGTAACGATAATGCACATGTTATTTTTGCTCAAAACGTCACCGTACAACTTCCGAGCCTGAGTTTTCACGGAATCCGCCTAAATTTGGCAGCGTTTCGGACATTTTTGTTTCCGGTACGTCTTCAAGGGACGGCATCGCTTTGCGCGTTGGACCATTCCAATCGATCGTTCCATATTTTTTTTGCGCAATCTCTAATGAATACCTCCATTTTTCCTTCAAAAACTTTGCAAATTTGTTTGTCCAAATTTGTGTTTGACGCACCTGTTATTCTACCACGGCCGAGTAAGTTCTTCAATGTGTTATGCATAACAAACCGGTTGATCGCATTTTGGACCGGACATACACTAACTCCTTCTTCTTTTGCTAATTTCCTTAGCGGTAATCCCTTTTCAGTGCAGTACTTGGTCACAATCGGTTTTCGCTTTTCTTCCGTAAGACCTCGTATTATTCCACTTGAAGTAAAACTTTAACTTTTAATGAAGGTTTTCCTTCATCTACAAGGCAAGTAACACATTGACACTAAACGGCTGTCAAAATAAGTCATAGTCTTTCTCAAACAGAACCTCAAAGGAGAACTCATAATTATCGATGCAGTCCTTATGAGCATCAGCATGATTGACCGCCCGAGGTTGCTACTCCGTTATTGCCAGATCAGCTGTTTTTACACAGAAAACCAGCAGATGATACTAGCATACATCCTAAATGTGTAAACACTGGTGATCCCATACTAAGGCAATGCCGGCGCCGGTCTCGCCAGTATGCAGGTCAAATAGGGAATACTACTCGTGAAACTCGCTTTGAAAGAAGCCGAGAAATCCTTTACACTTCCACGAGAAATCACTTGGATGTTGAATACAATAGTTGAGTGTGCAGCAGGATCCGCTTTGGTAAAGGGTGTGCTATATTCAACTGACGTCGGCAGCAAGTATGGTATGTAACTACGTTCCCGGTTTATTCTCTGTACAGAGATGCACATTAAAGCTATTCAAATTTTGCCACCGATTTAAACCAACAGTAAGAATGCTGTTAGGGTCACTCATAAGTGTGAGTGGTTGATTTCAATAGAATACAAGAATACGTTAAAACTCGCGTTTGAGAACCGATCTATGCCCACAGTAAGAATGTTGAGGCCACTCACAAATACCGGTACTTATTTCAGCAGAATACAAAAGTGTGTTTGAAAACCAATTTAAACCAACAGTAAGGATGCCATCAACAAACCAGACATCGAAAAACTGGCCAAGGACTATTTGAATGTGGATGCTGGCCGGCGATTTTGATATTGTTGTTCTTACGGAAACGTGGTTGTACACCGAAATCGCTTCCGCAGAGTTAGCAATCTGCGAAGAGGTAGTGACGTGCTGATTGCTGTAAAACTGGAGCTGCAAGGCCATACATCTAGTGGATTGTGATAGTCTGGAACAAACCTGTTTTTCGGGTTGTTCTTCCGGAATTTTCATTATTGGTTTGCTGCATTTATCTTCGACCAAACAGCTATCCAGAGAGCTACACAAGATACGTGGAATCAGTCAACCAGATTCTTAGTCAAGCCAACCCTCTTAATGTTATCGTATGCTTCTACAATCTACAATCTACCAATTTTATCTGGAGATTTGATGAAGAGATTTTGGGATACTTGTCAAATAATATGTCAACGGAACAGTAGCTAGCCCTAGTTAAGTCTATGTTGTCAGCGGGCCTCTATCAGGTGAATGTCTTCTGAACGCGAACGGTAGGCTACTTGACTTGGTATTTGTAAGGGATTCATGTATCATAGATCTCTTCGAGGCTCCATCTGCTGTTCTAAAAATTGACGCTCATCATAAGTCATTCTTTTTAACTGTGGACGCCCGTTCTCGCGAGGATGAATCTATATCAGGCATCACGCCGCGTAATGGGCTGGACTTCAGTCGCTGTGACTATCAAGCCATAAATGCAATGATCGCCTCCCAGGATTGGAACCAGCTACTGAACAACGCTTCTATCGATGCCGCCGTTACCACTTTCTAAGGATCTATCCATCAAATCATCCGGGATACTGTTCCTGAAAAACCTCGTAGGCCTTCTAAACAGTTTAGCCAACGTTGGTGAACGCCACAACTTCGCAATTGTCGTAACCGCTTACGAAAGATCAGGAAATGGTTCTTTCGCAACAGGAATTCCACGAGCACGAGAGAGTTGAAGCTTGCTGAAGAGAAGTACGCTTATCTGAAACAGATTCGTTTCCGTATCGACAGTATCCAAGAAAATTTCAGACAACATCCTTCTTTCTTCTGGACCTACATCAACAATCGAAAGAGTTTTTCCAGAGTTTCCGTTCATGTTTTTTACAAGTCTCGTAGCTCTTTCTCGTCGGTCACAGTTGCGAATCTATTTGCCGAGTTGTTCCGTTCCGTACACGACGCCAACCCACCTCCGATGTCGAAGCACTAGGAAAGTCTTCCATCGAATAACCTTCGACCTCAAGTTACTTTCAGTGATGACAATATTCTGAAAGCTCTCAGCGCTGTCGATTCATCTAAAGGTCTTGGCCCTGATCTCATTCTTCATGTCTTTGTCAAACAGTGCACTCAGTCGCTGTCTGTTCTCATCGCAGCGATTTTCATCTGATCCTTGTTCGAAGGAGTAGTTCCGGATGCTTGGAAGCTAGCATCAATTGTTCCAATCCAAAAGGCTGGAAACACACATTGCTTGGAGAACTATCAACCGATATCTATTTTGAAATGCCTCGCGAATATTTTTGAGAGTCTTTTGCACGACGTGCTGTATCCTGCCCTGCAGCCTGCAATATCTGAACATCAACATGGTTCCGTAAAAAAGCGGTAACCACGTCGAACCTTACGATTTACACCCACACTGTGATCAATGAGCTGGAAAAGCGATGTTAGGATGAATCTACGTTGACCGATAGACTGACAGACAGACAGATTTTCCTTAATGTGCATAATCGATAAAAAATAATCAATTAATCGCTTATCTTCTCTATTATAATCAATTTTCTTACACCTTTCTACTTGCAGGTCGAACCCGATGTTCATATCTTCCACTGCTACAGCAAAGAAAACGAAAGTCCACCTTATGGTACTGCAAACTCTTCTGCGCAAGAATTGCTCGCAAACTAATTATTCTCAACCATTTCAGATTCATTGGAATTGCTCTTCATGATAGTAATCGCCTTACTCATCATCCTGGTATGCTTCTCCACTGGTTTTGATCTCTCGATCCAATCAACCCAGCGCTATCCGGAGAACTATTTCGCCAAATCGCACAAAACGAGCCGCGAACGTCTGCTCAGTGCCTTCTCAATACCCCGGAACATTAGACACCTGAAAGACCCTATCAATACCGAAATCCGCCAAGATCTGACCTTCCTCGAGTCGTTCCGCTTCATTCAGATGCATCGAGTCGTCACGTTACACATCGTTATGGCAATGGTCAAGGCACCCAAGGACAACCCGGAGTATTTGGAGCACCTACTCCACCAACCATCGGTCATACACTACATAGCGGAGTTCCAGAACTACGTGCAAACTTTCTTCTCCATCTCCGGCATGCTACTCACGGTAAACTTCCTGGAGCACATCCGTAAAAACCCGCAGTTTAATTCAGGATACTTTTGGGAACGACTCCGCGCTCGATTGTACCGCGTCATTCCGGCATATCTGTTCATTCTTCTGCTGGAAACGTCCATAAGCCGCCGCTTCATGAACGGACCGATCGCTCAGCACATGATTGGAAATTCGCGCGAAACATGCCGTCAGATGTGGTGGAACAATTTGCTGTTCCTGAACAACTACATTGACACGGAGCAACCGGTAACACTTTACTCTTAATTCACCCTCCTCTGCTGAGTATCAAACTAACCACACTCTTCTTTCAGTGCCTCATTCAATCATGGTATTTGGCTGCGGATCTGCAACTTTTCATCCTCGCCCTTGGCAGCCTGATGGCCATATGGCGCTGGCCGTGCCTTGAAAAGTACATTCTTAGAGCAGGTTTCGCCTGGGGCATCCTTATCACCGTCGTCGTGACCTACGTACGCAACGTCCCACCGGTCATGACCGAAGACCTCAAACTTTACGAACAGTACAACTTTGGTCACCAGTACTTCCAGCTCTACGAACCGTTCCACATGAACATAACGATCTACTTTGCTGGAATGATCGCCGGATTTGTGTACCATCGGTTCCGCGAGTCCCGCAAAGAGTTCCACGGTAAAAAGTTGCAATACGCCCTGCTTCTGGTGAGCGTTTTCCTCTACTTCTTCACCATCTTCACGGACTCGTGGGTCGTCAGGAATCAGGCCAAGATCGCACCGATCCTGCTGGCAATTTACACCAGTTGGTTCAAACACGCCTGGGGTCTTCTGTGCACCATGATCCAGCTACGAACGGCACTCGCGGCCAGCTGGTCTCGGTTCCGATCCTTCTTCAGCCATCCGATTTTCGTGGTGCTCGGCAAGCTTTGCTACAGCTTCTACCTGATCCACTTCACTGTGATCGTGCAGGTCGTGGGCTCTGTTAAACATCCCATTCATTTTAGCATACGGGGGGTGGTAAGATTCCATGATACGGGTATTTGAACATGATCTACAGCTCACTTCTAACCAATTTTAGTTTGAAAACATTATTTCAACCTTCATGTGGACGTTGGTTTTCGGAACGCTGCTGTGCATTTTGATCGAGTTGCCATCGAATGTGGCCCTGAGGGAGCTTTTCGATTCCAAGCCGGAGGAAAAACCAACCACGAATGGGCAGAAACACTCCCATTCTTCGGAAGTTGCGGTGAAAGGAAAATCACAACTCAATACACACAGCAGTACCAGTTGAACAGAATTAAAAACTGTGACTGAAATGTGACTGATTAACTGATTTGTGATTAAAGCGGGGCTTTTATTTTATTTTCTATTGAACAAATGTTGTTTTATTATATATTTTTGACCATTACTGTGTGCGAAACGTAGAAAACGATAAAGAATGGCTGGTGCTAGCGGTCTCCGGTTTCGCGAGAAAACGCTCTCAAACCGGAATAAACCGAGAGCGAGAGAGGAACCGATCGAGTGCGAGAATCACTGTTTACTCTCACATTGAAGGCTTCGTCGATGTCGTCGGCATAGCGACTGCCGGTTGATTTGCAGAACGAGAAGAAAGTAGCAAAACAAAATCGACGATCAAACATGCCATCGGTCACTGCCACTGCCTGCTATGATCGGGCTAGGTTAGGTTGATTGAAGAGCGCTAAGCCTGTTTGGATCTTCCGACACAGGTTATCGTTTTAATTTATTCCTGTCTTATTTTAAAAGCGTGTCGCTGAAGTTTATGACCCTACATGGCGCTTGACATTATTTAATTATCTTAAACATGCTGACAGGTAACTAATATTTTATAATAATCGAACTATAATTTATATCACAGTTCGAGGATATTTTGTATTCTTGAAAGTTTTACGGTAGACAGAGCAATTCCTTGTTAACTGCAAAAAAGGGCATTCATTTGATGTTTACTAATATGCTCCATTTATGCCAACAATTTTGGCAATGCTGTATCTTCCGAATTTTGCACAGACCATGGGGTCTGACGTCACATACCACACACGACATGGGCCGATCTTTAACTTCAAAGTTGTTTGTAATTTGCCCATCTTATTGACAATTTAACCGGTTAGTGGGTTTCAATTCTGCGACTTCAGGCAAAGCCGAAAAAAATATGTTTACCAACTTGGCGAATGACGTGCATATCAAGGCGAAAGCATATCACTATGATCAATTTCTGCTCAAAATAACCATTTGTGAAACGGGTTGCTTGGCGGATGCGCTCTTTGACGTACATAGATGAGCTGAGTACCATCCCACTTAGAGGATGGGGGTTAGAGGCCATTCTTTGCTTCGGCATGGGGACAATGAAGTACCCTCAACATGTTTTGAACAACTCCATTGGGGAATTGAAAATGATAATCAACGATTAATCTATACTTGATGTAGCCGCCGAAATATATGCGTTGACGTAGATTTTTCCTTCCAAGCAATACACAACCGTCAGAATTTAAGTCACAATGAAATAACCTCAACTAATTTGCAACAAGTGTGTTGCTAGGAATTTTTATTGATGTTGTATTGTTATCCAGGATGTTTCCTTTGGCAACATACAGTGACCGGGAAAAATAAACATTCACCTTTGATCAATTTATTATTGCAAAGAAAATTCACATATTTTTGCAGGAGTAGAAAATAAACATAGAAGAACAATGTCAGTTCAGATATAACGGTTTGTCCAACTCATTTCAGGCCTGCTCCGGAGCAGCAGAATATTTTTTCTTGATGACAACGTGGGTTTTTTCGACTCTTTTGTCGAGAATCGTCCAGAGATTTTCAATTGGTTTTAAATTACGACTCCAAGGAGACCATTCCAAGGGTTTAAAGGGTGTTCCACATCAAATTTGATCACGGAAAAACGGAATAGCAAATTTTTCCCGTTGGGTATTTTCTCTTGAAAATTTGAGTGGAAGTAGTTAGGAGTGTTTTTTGTAGTTTTTATCGCCGTCAGCTTTTTTTAGATTTGGAAAAAAGGCGTCACTTGAGAAACAACGTCGCAAATTGATTAGCGCAAGCACCTGGAAAATCGTCAACTCTCTCATTGGGATATCGGAAAACAACTCGGAATCGTGCTGTCAACTGTGAGTCCTGTGATAAAACATTACTACGAAACTCTGAGCACCGGACGGAAGGAGAAATGCCGACAGAATGGATGTTACATTTGTGATCAGGATCACGAGCGCCAATATGGTAAGAATGGACAAATTTCGCGACAAAAATTGATAACTCGAACACCATTAACTTTAGACCAGTCCATTGACAAGCCTATATCAATAGCAGTGATTGACAGTAGACAGGATGTCCTGGGCCCAAATTGATTTGGGCCCACTGTCAGCTGTCAAATAGAAGTGTAAGTGTTTATCTTTTTGATGGATTATTTCTGAAAGTTTTTCCTAACTTTTTACAAAACGGTGTAAAATCACTTTTGCACTTTTTGGAAATAATGTACATACGTCGCTTGTGTTGAAAAAGAACTTGCGAATCATAGTTATATCATTTGATTGCCTCTTAATGACGCGTCAGTAAAAGTCTTTATACCACAAGGTTAAAAATATAGATTTTTTTTAGTAAAAAATGATTTTTTTAGCAAAGATATTTTTACACCGTTTTGTTGCAGAAAAAAACTAAGGCGTCATTTTGATAATTTCGACGTATCTGTGTGAACTATGACAACTTGACGTAACATTTCGACGTATCAACATTGTCATTCGCAGAATGACGTATCATTTCGACGCAAGTAACATGCCATCTATCATACTGACTTATCAAAATGACGTATTATCTTTTTCAATTGCAGACCGATGTAAGAAACATTTTTCAAAATAAAACTTGAATTTTCACTCCTAGTGTAATTTTTAAGCACAGTGATGTAATAATACCTTTTACCAATGTGTCATTCGGTGGCATTTTATTGGGATAAACATGCCTGGTTTTCAAATAGGAATAAAAATAAATTCAAAAAATTTCAATGCTGATTTTCTCATTTTCGTCCAAATGTTACTTACGTCCATTTGAAAAAGTACTCGAGATTAGTTCTGGTTGTTTGTTTCGATGTGAAACACCACAGAAAGCGATCTTTCAGCTTTGTATGACGTGCACAACGAAAACGAGCAACAACAGACACAACTTACAATATTGACATTATTTTGACAGCTGAGCTTGCTGAGATGTTGTCTATGTGAAAAGTGGTCCTTGTCATAGGCCTGCTTTAGACAGATAATATCTTCAGGAGATTTCATTTTAAAAATAAGATCTATCGTTTGATTTGGGTGGCGGCTAGGGTGGTCCTTTTATGTTCATAATAAACATTTCAACTTTTTAATCTTATGATTCAGAGGAATGTTTGCTTCTACAGAATTGTAGATATTTTAATTGAATGAAACTCTGCTGGAGAAAATTAATAGATGATAATGTATCGTTTCATAACAGTTTTCCTATCTTTCCTTAGGGTGGGACTTAAAAAACAGTTTTTTTGCTATTACTTTTTCATATCAATTTAAATTTGCAAACTTTGCAAAGATGACTTTTAGGGTATAAAATGACTCACGTTTTGAAGATACAAGATAGTTGCTAGTTATTGTATCGAAACAGTTGTAGGGGTTGAAGTGAAAAAAATGTACTTTTTTGCAGGATATCTTATTTTTTTATTTGCAAATATTTGCAAACACAGAGTACATGAACTGAAAGTACAAACTTTTATCTACAAGATCTATTCAAAATTGTTTGTCGTTTCTTGTCCCCTTTAGGAAAAAAACTCGTTAAGAATTGGTAGTTTTGCATAATTTTTGATCAGCGGCATCAACAATTATCATTAAAGATCGTAACACCGCGAGTTTGTTATAAAAATGTTTAAATTTTTATATTAATCCATCCCCGTTAATTTATTAACATTTATATCACAGACAAACAGACATAACACATCGAACATTTTGAACTACAAATCATCGTCACTAACACACCTGCGCCATCTGTTGAGCACACTGTGATGGATGATAAAGCTGAATAGATGGCGGTAGTGTGTTAACGTTAAACGTAAGAAAATCGAGTATACGCGCTATATGTGGCGATATTATCAACTAAGAAACATTTGAATTTGAATCGGTCGATTAATGGGTAATCGGTGAAATAAACTGCAAGTGTCATGCCTGTTTGTCTGTGTTGACATATTTACATTTGTTTGCTTACATACGTATCTCATCTAGAAGTTAAATTTCTTCAGCAAAGTTTCATTAAACTAAAATATATACAATTATGTAGAAGCGAAAAATCCTCTAGATCATAAGAATAAAACGTTGAAAATTTTAATATGAACATAAAAGGACTACCCTATTTACCACTCAAACCAAAAGATAGATCTTATTTTTAAAATAAAATCTCCCGAAGACATCATCTGTCTAAAGCTAATGGTTTTCGAGTTATCGATTTTTGTCGCGAAATTTGTCCATTCGTACCATAGTGGCGTGTCGCGAAAGTATTTAAGCGGAATCCAAATTCTTCGGTCAGGGATGTGGCAAAAAATGTGAATCTGTCTAAGTCTTTCGTTCAAAAAACCAAAGCCCGGAAAGGACTGCATGCCTTCAAAGTGTAGAAGGCTCCAAATCGTGACGTACGGCAAAATATGGTGGGAAAGCCACGGGCCCGGAAACTGAACACCCAAATGTTGACGAAGCCCCATTGTCTGATCATCATGGATCATGAAACTTATGTCAACGTGGACTTCCGGCAGCTTCCCCAGCAGAAACTTTCAGAGTTTGCCAAGAAATACATAATTTGGCAAGCGATTTGCTCATGTGAGAAACGGAGTGTGCCGTTCGTGACTCCCTGGACTGTAAACGGGGAGAGCTACCTCAAGGAGTGTCTACAGAAGCGTCTGCTTCCTCTGTCGAAGCAACATGAGGGCCTTACAATCTTCTGCCCGGATCTAGCTTCATGCCACTATTCAAATGTTGTCCTTGAGTGGTACGAAGCCAACGGGGTCACTTTTGTACCCACGGGCTTGAACCTCTCCAAGGCACCGGAACTAAAGCCCATCGAAAAATACTGGGCTATTGTGAAGCAGGCACTACGGATGCATCCCAAGGAGGTCAAATCTGAGAAAAATATGAAGATAAAAGGAGTTTCCGTACAGAAGAAGCTGAAGCCAGATATTGTACAGAACCTAATGATTGGAATTGAGTGTAAGGTGCGAGCATACGATTATGGTGTTGAAGTTGTATTAAATAAATATGCCGAAAGCTTACTAATGTTATATTCTATTGTCTGAAAGTTTGAGAAGGATCGGTCATCTAAGTAGTTTTCCACAGCGTTTTTCCGTGATGCAATTTAATGTGGGACACCCTTTAATCCGCCAGGCAAGGAAAAATGCTTGCGTTCTCTTAGATGTATGATTTGGGTCGTTGTCTTACTGGAAAATGTAATTATCTTCCAGACCCATGTTCAGCACAGATTCGTCCATATTCTCATTCAGAATATCTATATGTACATCTACCGTCATAATACCATTAATATGCGCCAGGTTTCCACTCCAAACCATTGGAAACTGCCCCCGGTCATGATGTGTCTAACACCGCCGCATGGAGATGCTTATCCTTTAGCCCTCCATCGCTTTTCCGTCAAATTCGCAGTCTTTACTTATGAACAGCCGTTTCCGACAAAAACGTCTTCTCAAACCGTGCTCAGCATTGCGTCGTCGAAGAGTTCGCTCGGATATCGAAAGCCTTAGCTTTTCTGAGGGCAGGGATGGTACTTAACTGATTCCTTCTTAATTTATCGGATGAGTATTGTGTCTTCTCGGTGATCGGACTTACAATTACGTCCTCGTCTAGTTCGATCTGCGACACTTCCAAGCTTTTGGGTTTTCCAAACAATTTTGTGAAGACTGCGTTGATTTAAAAAAAAATCGTATTCACAAATTTGCATTCTAATAATTTGAAGATTTTTTAAAGACGACTGTCAACTTGAAATTTCGTGTTGGATTTACACTTCAGTTTGAGAAAAGTGGTATTTTCAGTTTTTTACAAACAACTTTAAAGTTGAGCTAAACAATCGGCGGCGCAAACCCTGCATAATTTGAGTTCAAACAAGAAAGTTATAAAATTTTTAAGTGCTGCTCAATATTGTAGAATCATTTCACACTTTTAAAGGTGGCACCACTGTCTGATGGTGGATGGTGGTTCCCAGCTACAGCATTTTTGCCTATCGGTATGGAGGCGTACGTATACTTAAAAAATTGAGATTATTACCTTTTAAATGCATGGGAAATCCATTGGGAAGGGCAATGGCTCGTGGTTGCCTAATTAATTCTGTGTTGTCTCAGCAGGTGGCACTAGCTGGCTTGCTAAATGTTTGTATAAATTAGTTCCAATATTGAATATCTCAAGATCCTGGCCATAGAGAAAATTACTGTCTTGAGCATACAGGTCAAATCCTTTCGGTTGGAGGATAGTACCCACTTGTTGACATTCGGTCGAGATAACATAAATATGACTTGCTTACTCATAATAAAGTTACTACAACTAAGTATGATCATAGTGTGCTACTTGGGTAGTCCAGAATTGGCTCACTACGCGGCACTATTGTACATATTAATATATTGTACACGCTTCCCAAAGAAGTAGAAGTGTCCGAGCAGTTGAATGCCATCAATGACTTCACGTCAATCCGCACCAACATAAGTAAGAACCTTAAGCAGAGCCTTCTCAAGCAGAGAAGGAATGCGCAAAGGAAGTTGTTAAAAAGCAAATGCAGACGGATTCGTCCGTCTTAGAGAGATACCACAACCCACCAGCTCCAGCTGGTTGTAAAAAAAGACGACCCCAAGAGGGGAAGGAAGAGTCACTAGACAAAGGTTTGAAAGAAAAATGGAGTTAGATCCAGAAAAGAAAAATAAAAGCGACAGGTAGTCCGTAAGCGCAATCACGGCGAGGCCCTCATCGTTGAGACCTAGGTGTTGGTATACTTCGAGGTCTTAAGCGATGCGTGGAGATGGTGAACTGGTGGTTCTTGGAGACGATGTGCTGAGATACGCCATACATGCACCGGTAAAATGATACTGGAGCTCAAGAAGAGCACAACGCTGAAGAGACCTGGCGAAACAGGCATTAGATGAGGCTGTGCAGGTGCGTGCCTTTGTCTCAAAAGTGATGATTCAGTGCAGAAACCTGGATGAGATCATTGTGGCGGGCGCGATCTCCAAGGTCGAGGTTGCCAAACGGTCCATATGGGACCCAGGTGGCCACAATGAGGGTGGCGGCAGGCCGATGCGTACATGGCTTTAATAGTGACAAAGGTGAAGGTGTAATGGTCCCACTCAGCCTACCCCAACTGCCGAAGGCATGTTTCAGATGCCTGGAGAGTGGGCACATGTCCTGTAAATGCAACATGTGCAGAAGATGTGGTAGCACAAGCCACAAGGCTCGGGACTGCAAACGACCCAACAAATGCTTGACGTGCGCTGGAAAACCAAACGACAAGCACGTCATGGGGAGGGAGGGGGGTCTGGGGAGCAAGTGCCCGGCCCTTAAGCGTATACTAAAATTCAAAGCGTAGTACAGGCAACCCAGTTCAACCTGAACCATTGTGGGGTCACCCAGCAGCTACCGTGCTAGACATCTGATATCGCTATTATATCCGACCCATGCCACATCCCTGCCGGCAACGGCAATTGGGATACGGATAGGTCCAATATGGCGCCATTGTGGACGACGAGGAAGTACCCGGTTCAGGAGGTTGCGTCTACCTCAAATGTTGGCTTCGCGGTAGCCAAAGCGAATGGAGTGTTCTTCTGCAGCTGCTACGTTCCGCCAAGATGGTCGATTGAACAGTTTTCCAACATGGTTGATCGTATGACAACTGAGGTAACTGGCCTAAGCCCGTTCAACATAGCGGAGGACTTCTACGCTTAGGCGATCGAGTGTGGGAGCCGTTTACCAATCAAAGGGTATTTCGGAGGCTTTGCGTAGCTCAGAAAGCTTTTGTTGCAACTGTAGATCATGTCCCAAGTAGCACACTACGATCAAAACTAGTTGTAGTAACTTGATTATGACTTAGCAAGTCATATCTATGTTATCTCAACCGAGTGGCAACAAGTGTGCTACTAGGGATGTTCTGATCTCAAGGATAGTATTCATGACCCAGAGAATGTCATATTGCTTTATAATGTTTATTGATCTTTAAGTATATTAATTAAACACGTTCGAATCATTATTGTTATTTTGCATTGCTTTAAAATTACTGTTGCAACTGTGTAAATCTTAAATTCTGAACGCCAGGACAGTTTGAATGACCTAGAGGATCAAATAGTTATAAAATACTGACTGTTGACTTTCCAAAAGATTCATTGAATATGTTTGAATACTTATATTAGTCTTATATAGCCCAAGAAGCTACTGTTACAACTGTAGATCTTATGTTTTGAACTTAAGGACAGTTTGGATGACCTAGAATATTCATAGATTGTCACATTATGTCTGTTGATCTTCCAGACTGTTCAATGAATACTGTTAAATACCTTTGCATTCCTTTGCACACTCCATAAACCTTCTTCTACAACAGTAGATTGTATGTTTTGTACTCAAGGACAGTTTGGATGACCCCGATCTTCCCAGTTAATCTCTAAATGATTATTTACGATTTAAAATATTCACTATATATGGTTGAATACGTACCGTTAATTTGTAACGCCCAAAAAGCTAAAGTTACTACTGTAGACGATGTTTTGAACTCAAACACACTTTTAATGACCTAGAACATCACATAATTATCAAATAATGCCTGTTGACCTTCCAAGAAGTTCATTCTGTATGTTTGAATACATATAAAAATCTGATGCGGCTTTAAAAGCGTAGATGTAGATCTGAATAAAATTAGTTCTTATTTTAGGGCTCAACTGCAAATCCTTTATGGAGCCGATGGTTAATTATTATTTCTACGTGATTATAAATTTTACGTAAACAGGTTTATTAATCTTGCTAAGAAAAATACTGGCTATCGTATTTTCCAGGATACTTTTAATTAATGGCTGTTTTGAGCGCTGTTTATGATTTAAATATGTCTAAATGTGTCTCTAAAAAAAGAAGAAACCTAAGTTAAGTACCAGTCTGTTGAGTTTTTTTTTAATTCGAGAAGAAGAACAATAAATAAATAAATACTAAAAATAAAGTGAAGAATTAATTTGATTACCGGAAGAACATTGGTGCTATAAGACGATACTTCCCCTTAATGCAGCGCACATTAGAGCCGCACTTTTAGAGGCAATAAATAGCCTACGATCGTCTATAAAAGTGCAACTATTGTTGCGAACACACAAAGAAACAAATAAAGAAAAAGTTGTGGTTTTGATTAATTTCTCCACAAATTTGTTTAGTTTTGTATGCAGCTTTAAGTTTGAAAACTGCATCGTCTGAACTAATAGGGGACGTCAAATTTCAACGTACACATTTCATGCCAGCCAGCCGTTATTTCCCACACTTCGAATAAACCACAACCGTCATAATGGTATTCATTCATAAACTCTCAAAAACCATTGTTTATGATTGCTCTTATTATGGTATCATCATAAAATAAAAATATGTTAATTTTTCACCTTGACACCATTGCGAATGCTTCTGATCCGGTTGACCAAGGTTGGACCGAACAATGACTCCATCATTGGCAAAATCTCTCACAAACACCGCTTTGCCACGAGCCACCCATCTTCCAAGGTTGCCACGAACCGTCTCAGAGTTCAGCTGCGTGACACCCGGAATCCGTCATTGTCGCTTACGGTGCTTTGAAAGACGCACCCGATCGTTTTAATCACTGTGAAATAAATAACCACACGCTGGCAGGCCCGCTCAGTCCGATTATTGACCCAGCTGGGTTCAACTTGAACCAATCGTCGATAATGAGTTGGCATGTACTGCGCGGAAGATTTAAACGGATCGGAATGGCTCTCTGAAGAGTTCAATCTTTTCTTCGCTCTTCACGCATATTTGCAATCGACTTTGGTAATGGTTCAGCTAGCGTCGTTTTTGTTCGGTTACTTTATTCGTCAGCTTGTAGGCTTGTGTTTACGGAACTCGGTTTAATTTACGGAAGTTCCTAGGATTGTAAGATGGCTTAAATCGCGCGTTGGCTTATCAAAGTACTATTCATTTACGACCTGACAACATTACTCAGCTCGACCATTTTCGTTCTTCGTTGGAATCCCCTTCAGCTCAATTGACGTCAAACATGGGAAAGCATGCAGGTCGAGTGATCCAGCCCATTCAGTTGAATTTGCATGGTTGAACAACCCACCTTTGTATACACAGGAAAGGGGAACGTGAAGTCGCCACACGGTACAAAATCTCTTGAACGGAATCGGCCCCTTGGCTGGACATTGCTCTGCGGGGAATATTATGATAAGATGAAAGTCGACAACTAGGAATGAAAACCACTTGAGAGTTTTGAAATCTGCTTTTGGCACATCGCCACTCGATCGTTCCCCTTGTCTTCCAGGCTGTGAGATCATCGACTGTCGGCTGAGGTGCCGTCATCACCAACCATCTCGGTTCGGTCTGGATTTTTTGTTGTTGGACAATTAGGTCAGTTTCTTGGTGAACATCGGAGACCGATGCGTTCAGGGACCAATGCACAGTGGGCAGAAATGGACCCAAATCTAGAGAGAATTGAAGGAATTGAAAAAGTTCAGCGGAAATGACTGATTCTTAAGGGTAAAACTCTCAAACTCACTGGTGCCGAAATCAGCCACTGCACGCAACAATGCGGTGAGATATGTGGCTGATTTGGCCCCAATTCCCTATTTTATTTTAAAGAAAAGGGTGTTTCGATCAAAATTTGGTCGACTGAAACTTGACGCATTTCCTTTCCACTTATTTTAGGTCGATTTTCTATAATTTTGCCATGTTTTGAATTGACCGTCTAGAATTTCAATTAATCCTTTGGCGAAGTATGCCTTGGTTCTGAGGTTTTCTCGCAGTTCTTAATAACAAGTCAAATGATTTTTCTTTTTCAAGTTCAGTGAATAAGGAATACAGGAGATATATTTTAGCTAAGCTTCCTTTTTACCGAATGCAAATTACCGTGTCTTTCGTTTAACATCTGCCAGAATATTTTGTACAGTCTCCTTGTTCACTTAATTCGCCGCAGAACGAATGTTTGCCTTGAACTATTTTTTGCTCACAACAGCTTTATGAGTCTTCTTAAGGTACCGCTTGACGATGGACCAATATTCTTCAATTGGGTGGAGCTCTAGCGCGTTGAGAGGGTTCTTGTTCTTGGACACTATTTGAACGTTGTTGGCAGCATACCACTCCATGGTTTTTTTCCGTAATGGCAAGATGCCAAATCCGGCCAAAATACAACGGAACAAATGTGTCGCTTCAGGAAAGGCAGTAGACGTTTTTGTAGGCACTCGCTCATATGAATTTCCTGGTTGACGGTTCCGGTCGCAATGTAAACGTTGCTCTTCAAGCCACAGGTACAGATGGCCTGCCATTTCTTCGCGAACTTTGACAGTTTAATGTGCTTGAAAATATCTGCCACCTTTCCCTGTCCGGTTGCCGTATAAAATTCCTGTCCAGGAAGCTGTTTCAAGTTCTCCTTGACGTACCACGCAATCAAAATTCGTCAGCAACTTTGGCGATCGTACTTTGGCCGACGTGTTTTGTTTATCGTCTCGATTTGGAGTCACCACTTTCTTGTTAGTCGACAGTCCAGCTCGTTTTTTGCTCTATCCACGGTTGAAGGCGCCTCTCCCAGCTTCTTTGCGACATCTCGGACGGAGAGGTTGGGGTTCCGCTCGAAACAGCTGGCAACTCTTGTTTTCGACGCGGTGACCTCCGGCTTTCGATTTCCCCCCAATCCAGCTTTCCAGGCTGTTGACAAACGTTCACCGAACACTTTTAATACGTTGTTAACAGTTGATTTAGCCACATTCAACAGTTTGCCCACTTGGCGTGAAAGAAGTTTGGATTTTCGCCATGCATGTGCAAAATTTTGATGCGTTGATTCTCTCCCTTCGACGACATTTTGATAACAGAAATGCTAATATCAACATCAAAATAAAGGTAAAATGAGGGGTGTGCATAATTTTTCAATGCACAATGAAAGGAAATGTGCCAAGTTTAATCGACCAAATTTTGATCGAAACACGCTTTATATCTATGAAGGAACGAACCAGAGGAAGACATTTTGAGACATCGACATACATATAAGTGTAAGTTTATCTCCATTTTCCCTAAATACATTGTTATTCAATATACGATTGATAAAGTTATGAACATGAGCATGAGCACGATTGACCGCCCGAGGTTGCCAACAGATGATGCTTAGGACTAGCATACATCCTCAATGTTGGGTTTTCGGACTCTAACCGACACCGATTGGGGAGTAATTTATTATACGGCCTGTAGGATGGATTACTGCAGGCGTTTGCCGATAGCTGACTGTATTTGGCTTGGGTTTGGGGTTTCTTTAAGGAGTTCTATTCATCCTTTTCCACACACCACATCACACATTCCTCCATCTATCACACAGCTCACATATCTCGTCCAACATACATTCTATTTGCGATATTTACATATTTACATTCAATTTAACACAAACAATGAACTAAGAAAATTATTCCACTGTGCTGGTCCCATCTATCCTTTTCGAGAGTCAGAGTCGATACGACTATTCGCACAGCAGATCGTCCACTCTCCAGATGATCTCTGCTGTGACGTCACCGATAACGATCGCTCGTGATCGCTGTCGCTATCGGTCGAAGTGAGAGAGAGAGAATAGAGTCTGGATTATAGACACTGTATATAGACCGGACAACAGTTGTCTTATGCAGCTAAACGACCTGTCAAAAAATGCAGCCAAACGGACTGTCAACCTTTTATTCACTTTAAAGGAGCAAGTATTGTTTTGACAAAAGCAAATTATGAACAAATAAGGGATTTTCTGCTTCCATATTCAGTAAATGTTCATTTTTTACACGGCACTTTTTGCTATGCTTTTTAATGAAAATCTTCAAACGGAATCAAAACAAACTACCAACATCGAAACCGAATCTTATTTTTAGCCTATTGCGCTGTTTACTTCAAGTTTGTACAAATACAAGTGGTGCCAGATCAGTTGCTCAAATTTATGACATTTTTCAGTGTTGGCAGATTGTATGATTTTGCGTTGTCCGGTCGATATACAGTGTCTATAGGTTATACTACTAAATATTGATGATCAAAGCTCAGGAAAACGAAGTTTTGAATAAATTAACGGATGGTCTTTATTACTTTGAAAATGTCTTATTTTGTTGAGAAATATAATAAACTAGGTATAATTTAAAGTTGAAATCATTAAATTTGATACTATAATAACTAAACCTTACAGCTAGATCTGTTGTAATGAGTGGTGGTCTCATTGTTTTGTCCGTCACTGTTTTAGAGATGTCGAAATTTTGTCTTTTTTTGTTATTTGTTTTTGTTTTGACAAAGTCGTGTGCTTTTCCAACGCCATATGAGCGTGGTTCAACGGCGACTTTAATCACATCCTAAATCATTTTGAAACTATGTTAATCAACAGTGCAAGGAAGTAGGCTTACCATCATCATCCATGGTCTTTAATAGTGAAACCGCTGGCACCGATCAGGCAGTCAGCATCAAGACCTGAAAGCGAACGGTCGGAATTTAAGAACGGCGGTCGATAGCAAAAGGTTAGCTGGTGTTTCATCAAATTTAGAAGGCTACGGTGGATATCCGAGTGAGCACAGTGATAGGAAGAAGATTGGTAGGGTCATTTAGCGGAGCAGATCGAAATCAATCCTTTTATTAAAGCTTTAGCAGCAGAAGAAAAATTCAAGTGTAGATTTTCCTTGAATCAAGTCGGGGAGAGAGAGTGAGTGATCGTTGAGGCTTATGACGCCCGAGTCGTTAAGTAGGAGGAGGGGAAGGAGGGGAGAGGAATATAGATATACATATAAATATATGCTTGCATATTTCGGTGTGCTGGCAGCAGAGAAATCTGAAGTGGTAGTGGTGCACGGTAGCGGAGAAGAGCAGTAGCGGCAAGGAAGCAACATAGAGAGTGTATAGAGAGTGAGAAAGCTGAAAAGTGGAAAAGGCGGTTAAAGCAGATCGGAAAGTGATTGTGAATAAAGGGTGCCGCAAATCATAGGGGCGAATAGAATCAGAAGCTATAAAAGAAAATATTGAACGAGTGAGCAACGGAATATGTGAAGGTAGAGGTTGAAAAGGTAGAAGAGTTATTCTGGAAAGAGGAAAAGTGAGGCTGAGTGTATTGTCTGAAGAGCGGCAAAGAAGAAAGCGGTGGAGTGAGGAAAATCACGAGAGCCATTCGGGTAAGAGTGAGAAAGAATACAGATAGCAGTTGGATGGTGGTGTTGGTTTAGGTACGGTCAAGTACAGTAAACCACTAGTAGAAAAATAATGATGAAGGGCCCAATATACACCGAAAGGAATAGAAATTAGAAATCAAAAATAAATTTGAGTGTAAGGTTAGCTATAAGTGATCATTAGAGTCTGGGCTATCGGGAACAAACTGGGGAGCATTTAATTTTTAAAAGGGATGGTTATGATTCCAATAATCGAGTTTTGAACGATTAATTATAAGCTAATAATAAATATTAAATAAGCTAAAAAATATTTTAGTTAAAAGTGGGGGTTTTGTTTTGGTTTTATATTCTTTTCGGGAAGAATCGAATGACAAAACCATACAAAATGGAGGGTTATAGAAGAATAAAAACATTTGAGGGTGAAAGTGTAATTTTAGAGAAATTGATGAACAACATATTAGTTAACGTTTTGATAGATCAGTTGAATCACATTTCAAAGGAATTTAAAAGTCAAGAATTAATAGAGTAAGAATTGTGTGCCTTACTCTGGGACTTTATAAATAACAATTTTATTTTGTTTTATCAAAAATGGGGAGAAAGAATTTATTCTGTAATGGAGAAAATATTATTGAATTTGCAGGGAGCGGAATTAGAGGCCATTCAAGTTACAGCTGAGATGTTTAAGGTTAGCATTAATATTTTTCAACTTTATGAAAACAGGGAAACAATAGAACCAGATTATAAAGATAAACTGGAGGGGAGTCGAGAGATTAATATTTTCTTTGAAATTATAGACGGTGTTGACAGTTTTTTTTAGTATTTTGGAAATAGAGAAGAACAAAATTATCACTTCAGACAGAAGAAAAGGTTGGAAAGTAGATAAATTGACAACAGGCCGAGGAGATCACACATATTTGATTAAGGAGTTTGGAACAGGGAAAGACATCGTGATAAAACGAATGGAAGGAGATGGGAATTGCTTAGTAAGAGCCCTTTTGGATCAACTGTATAAGAGGAGGAAAAACTATTCGTGTAATAAAGAAGAAATCATGAACTGTAGAGCTGATCTAGCAAATTACATGATGTCCAACAGAGAGAGATTCGAACTATTTCTCACAGAAGGGTTAGAACAGGGTGGTTTTGAAGTTTTTTTTAACAGATGTAAAGAAATTTGGAACGTGGCTAGGTTACGAGTCATTGGTCGCAGCAGCGGAATTATTTGATAAACAGATAATTATCTATCAGCAAGATTGTCATTGCTTAAAAATAGGGGATGACAGGAACAGAGAGGAAGATATAGTAAGAATATTGTACACAGGAGTGGTAGAGAAAAATCACTACGACAGTGTATTGGGAGATGTTTCACTACATGAGAGTGAAAAGAGAATTATGCAGAATCTCAAGGGTAGGAATGATGAGAGCAAAAAGAAATGCATGGACTCAGCAACAATGAACAGAATGTACACAACAGATGGAAGCTTGGTGGAGAGAATGAGTGCGAAAGCAGAGGCGACAGAGATAGAATAAAAAAAAAAGTAGAGGAAAAACGTCCTATTTTCAAAGAGGGTGAAATTTCAGTCCAAGGGATTACTGGAGAAACGCGGGAGATCGATTTTGTAAACCAGGGATACGACGAGGACAAGGAAACGACAAGTACTCAAGATGCAAGTAGCAGAGTCAACGCCAGAAAAAAAGTTAAACTATGAAGAGAATGAGGTTAGAAACTTGTTGATAGCTTCATTGAACGTAAGAGGTTGTTCAAAGGCAGAGAAAAGGAATGAAATTGACGAATCACTGAAATCATTTAAAATAGATATTGCTGCACTACAAGAAGTTAACGTTAAGGCAGCGGCAATTTTAACTAAGAATTATGAATGGTGTTTAGTCTCAATTGGACAAAACAAGTCAAGAGGATTAGCAATTTTGACAAGGAAAGCGACAGGGATTACAGTATCAAATTGTAGAGAAATAGGAAGGCAGGGAATTTCAGTGGAATTAAAGGTAGACGGAAAGAAAATTTGGATTATCGAGAGCCCCTGCGAGTCCGAAGAGACGTTTGTACAGCCTTAACTGACGCAGATACTCTACAAGGAAGAACCGACTGTGAAACAATCCTGCAACAAATCAACATCAATGTTCAACCAAGGCCAATGCGCAACAATTTAACGCTGAGGCTTCCTTTCCTCCGCACCAACTATGGGTTGAGTAGCGCTATCCACCGTTTTTGGAGCAATTGACGCACGGAGTTAGGATAAGCGTATAGTTTTAATTTTTTCTTGTCATGACTTGATTGTGTAACCGTTTTTCTATGTTATGTTCTTTTTTTTTTAACTAACATCATTAGGTCCTGAACTTGGTCTGTTGATGTCTAACTACAAATAAACAAAATGTAGTACTACGTTAAGATCTCTATATAAAAAAATACACACTATCGACCAAGAACAAGCTTGCAGTTCATAAGCAAATCATTCTTCGGATGATTCTGAACAGTCTTTCAAAAGCTAGGAATTCGGAGATCTATTACTTGGCTGGTCTCTAGACCCTCGCCGATAGAAAAGGTATAATCCAAGAAAGGTTTAGAGCAAGGTTGCGGCTTATCATTTTTGACTTATCCATATTCATTTGCCGATAGCTCTTCTCAGAAGCTCAATTTGGTGTAACAATACATAGCTCTATCTCTTATATCTGAGGAATAAGAGCGTATATTCGCAGTGATCTTCGCGATGATATTCGCGGTGAAGATCACGCGATTATCATCGTGAAGATCACTGTGAATATACGCTCTCATGTCGAAGATATAGGAGTTAGAGCAATGTACTGTTAGACAAAGTTGTAGGTCTACTCATGCACTACAAGTTCATCATACATCATATTATCAAATCGACCCTATGAAAGGAGATATTGGTAAATGAATATGCCTGAGTCAAAAATGATAAGCCGCAACCCTGGTTTAGAGAATCCTACCCGAGGTCGTCCCATCCGATCATCAGACAGCTTGTAAACTGGGCTTCAGTTATTGCAGTTGGGTAGGTTATCAAATTTTCAAATTCCATACAATCCCTAGGGGGAAGACTATATCAAATGCTAAAATAACAACACCACTCAATCAAAACTAAAAGATAATTATTTAGGATGTAGAACCCTTCTGGCTGATTTCAATGTTCGACATTAGCTTGCCGATAAATGAGGCAGACAATAATAATTCAATCAACATTAAAACACGAATTTACAGTTGTGGGGGTCATCAACTTGTGCGTTAATGTTTCGTCCTTCGTACAACTATATCCATGCTGTACGATGATGATGATGGTCCCGCCACTTACCCCTACAAAGGTTTGAGCTAGACGATTTATCTATTAGATAATTTATTTAAAAACAATTCAACCAGTTATGCAAAACCAAAAACGGACTGATTGTATCTACAGATATAAACTTCTTCCAAAACTGTTCATTTGCTTTACAGCGATATAATTGTGAAAAGCTATTGATGTCAACCACAAATGTTCGCATATAAACCCAGCGATCAGAAAATTCTATTACAATTCAAATCACAGAACTCTGTATAAGGACATTATCAAAATACAAGCCAATATCCGATCTTGCCCGCTACAGAGTGAGGTTTCAACACGAATGGAACCGCCACCTTAGTTTTGGGCTGACCAAGGATATCCCCAAACAGGGAAATCAAGAAAATTTCCAAACCGAAAAAATCCTGGACCGGCCCTAGTCAAACTTTTACTTTCAACCACAACAGAACTGACAAAGAATTCCCCGACAATCAGCCAGACAACCCACTACTATTTCATGGCATCTTCTCAAGCATCAAAGGCCAATATTTTTTTTTGTAAATTCAAAAAGAAGTCCTTTATACCTTTACCGCGCGAGGCTCAAACTTTTGAAGACTACACAAAAAATGAAGACTACTTTAAATTACAATAACAAAATAAAAACTTTAAATCCATCATCATCATCGAGGCGAGAAGTCTAGTTTGTTTGTGCCCCATGACAAATATAAAACATTTAACAATAAACCATACAAAAATATCCGTTGTAATAACATCGTCAAGATACAAAATTAGTCAAGAGTAAAAAGTTAACAGAGTAGCTGTTCAAAAGGCAGCTTTGATGTGTGAAATACATTGTCTCTTAAAATCTGTAAGTGTTGCTGCACGTTTGATGTGTATAGGCATCGAATTGAAAACATTTATACCTTTAAAAAACAACGAATTTTGTGAAGCTCCGTACAAAAAATATGGTGTTCTAACATCATCCGCGTTTCTAGTGTTATATCTATGAATATCACTTCCTCTTTCAATTCGATTACACAAATATCGAGGCAGTAAACCGTTTATTACTTTAAAAATGAACACCATTGTCAAATACACAACTCTCTGCTTCACCGATAGCCACTGTAGGGCATCTTACAAAAAAGAGGAGGAAGTGAACCTGTTACATCTCAAGATCAACCGCATTATCTTATTTTGCAAACGCTGTAATCTCGATATTTGTGTTTGATTAGCTAAAAACAAAATGGAAGGGCAAAATTCAATGTGAGGAGAGATGATAGATTTGTACAATTGTATTTTACTAGCAATAGTTGAATCGTTTTTCAATCGGCAGAGAATACCGTACTTCTTGGCTATTTTCTTGATGACATCGTCAATGTGAGAGTCAAATTTTAATCTATCATCAATAATCACGCCAAGATATTTAATCTCACGAACGCGATCAATTGTCACATCATCAATTTTAACAGAGACGTCTTCGTTAACTCGATTCCGCGAAATTACCATCAATTTAGTTTTACTTATGTTTAATTTCAACTGATTGTACTTTAACCATCTACTTAGAGAACGTAAATCTGCATTCAAATGTGAAACGGCCTCCTCGAGGCTTTTAGCTGCAATGAACAACACGGTATCATCAGCAAAAAGATTAATATCACAAAATCGCAAGACTCGTCGCATGTCATTAATATATAGAATGAATAAAATGGGCCCTAATACACTCCCTTGTGGTACGCCAAGGCTGTTCTCCACAGGGCTCGACACGGAATAATTAAAAGCCGTCCGTTGAGTTCTGTCAGACAAATAGCTTTCGAACCATCTGTATGCAGAACCCGAAAATCCAAAGCGCTTGATTGATTTTAACAACAAGGGCCGAGAAATCGTTTCAAAAGCGCTTTTCAGATCCAAAAAAACAGCAACAATCGTATCTTTACGCCCTACATTTTCTTCCCATTTTGCTAAAACTAAATTTAACGCTGTTTCACATCAATGACCTTCGCGATATCCCGATTGTTCCGGTGCAATCAAATTATTACTATTTAAATACGTTAACAGCTGGCCTTTTACAACAAGTTCCAAAATTTTATCTAAAGTGTGCAACATGTTAATAGGACGAAACTCTTCGGCTTTCATCGTTCCAGCGACTTTTTGAATGGGAATAACTAAAGATTCTTTCCAAACTTGTGGCACGTGCCCAGTTTGCAGCGATTCATTAATAAGGTCCAGCAGGTTGTTTCCGATGACATTAAAGCAATCTTGTACTACTCTTGCAGTTACGTTATCCACTCCAGCCGTTTTGTTCAAAGAAAAGCAAAAAGATTTAAGATCCTCTAACGTTATTGGGTGAAAACTTTCAAAACTACAGTTAATATTAATCGGCTGTTTTATTTCGTCTGGCTCATCTACTAAATCAATGGATTGATTGATTGACAAAATACTATCGACGAAATATTCATTAAATCTACATGCAATGGTGTCCTCTGACTGTTCTAATGTGCCATTGAAGGTTATGGATCGCGGTTTGCAATTACTAGGTTTTAACAAAGATTTTAAAATTTTCCATAACTCTTTGCTGTTGTTTTGTTGACAATCAATTTTCCTCTGAATATATTCACAACGAGTTTGTTTAACGCATTGCGAATATTTGTTACGCGCGACTTTGTACCTATTCAAAAAGATATTTCTATTAGTTCTACGCCATTTTTTGTACAGCTTGTCTCTTTTACGTTTGAGACGCAAAAGATCCAAATTGTACCAGCTTATATATTTTCAACTAGTTTATTGGTACATATTTTTAATACGTCTGTCAAAACAGCTGATTTCTGATTTAGAGAACCGGTATTTATATGAAAATTCACACTTCTTTCGACAAGTCTTGAAATAGCTTGTTTCGAATATTTTTTCCAACATTTCAATTTCACATAATCACTGTCACCATTAGTATTATCTTCAACGTTAATAATAATGGTTTCATGATCAGTTACTTTCAAGTCAGAGTTTATAACAACACTAACAGAATCAAAATTACAGTACACATGGTCAATCAAAGTTTTACTGTGTCTGGAAATACGCGTATATTCATTAACCAATTGTTTTAAATTAAAGAAATCTGCTAATCGTTTCAAATGCTTCGAATTATTAATGTCACAATAATTCATATTAAAATCACCAGCAAGCACGTTTAGTTTACTAGAATCTACGAAAATCTCATACCAGTTTTCCAAAATTTCAATAAAACGCTGATCACTAGAACTGGGAGAATGATACAATACACCATAATTACCGATGCATGCCTCGAACAACTGCAATGCTCAAAAACCAATTGCCGTCACAAACTTCGTTCAATTGAAGCTTGAACTGAACTGATTCTATAAATAGCAACGCCGCCAGTGTGTCTAGAATGTGATAAACAAGCAGCCACATTATATCCCGGAATACTATATTGATCAAATGCTTGCATGTCAACTATATGCGTTTCTGATAAAAAGACTAAATATGGACGTTTTTCCTCTACAATCTGACGCAATTCTACGTAGTTTGTAGACAACCCGGCAATATTGAAGTACAAAATATCGAATTTACTCACATTGCTACTGAAACTTGGCTGCTATTCATTGAAATGCAGGCTGTTTTTTTTTCGTTCATATAATCGCTTGAAAATTTCACATTCATAACTAAACGCGCCGTGGTTTACGTCCAAGTTAGTTTTACGTTCATTATTAGTTTTTTTTACAATTGATACATTTCAAAGCAGTTGATGTGCATTCAGATGTCGTGTGACTTTCACTACACGTAGAGCATGCTATATTATTTTTACAATCCATGCTCATATGTCCAAATTCTCCACGTTTGAAACATCTCAAAACTTGAATCTCAGGAACAACACGACACCAATCAAATTTAACATTAACGTGTTTCGCGGTTAATAAACAATCATAGGTGTTTTTATCAACTTCAATTACCGTGTTAAACTTATTGTACTTGAAGCGTGGATTTTCATACATTCTTATCACTTTAACTTCATTAATCGCGATGTCTTCATTTTGATCTTTTAAAATCCGAATGAAGTCATCGGAGGAAAACTTCTCGCTCATGCCCATCACTTTAAGCCTTGGCACCGATGAGGGAACAACAGCATTATAATTTTCACCCAAATCGCTAATAATGCCATCTTTCACAACATTAACGTTGCATCCCGTTGCACACTCAGCTATAATAGAGCCATCTTTCCCATTTCTAAAGTTACGGATCTTGTGTGTTTTTGGATCCAATTTACTATTTAAAAACTTGCGAGTATCATCGCTGTTCTGATTGGACTCTTTCGGTTTGATCACAATGACCGGACGAGCCTTACGAGTAACTTTCTTGAATTCATTCGCATTACTTTTTTTTCTAATATTTTTATCATTATTATTATTATTGTTAGTCCCAGAATTACTCTTGACTACATCTGCGAAACTAATACTTTCAATAAAAACATCATTCGACGTCTCGCTAACGTCTTCCTGTACTTTACGTTTTTTGCCTCTGGGATTCAGGCTAGGCTCCGATGCCGTACTTGATGTCCCTTGCTTTACGTTCATTGCAGCTGCTTTACTAATCGAATTAAATTAAAAAACTGAACATTTCATACTTTCCATTTGTTTGCCCACCGACTTATTCAATTCCAAAATTGCCTTCTCTAAGGTACTATTCAAAATTTTCCCCAATAAATCCATGCCGGTAACTAACGCGTTGTTTATTTGAGCAGCAATGTGCTCCCGAACGCCACTGATCGAATCAGATAGAGACGAAATCTTCTTCATCTCCTCTTCAAACTTTTGGACGGTCGGGAGCAATACAATCTGCTCGCAACAACCATGGCCTAATAAACAATCACCACATTTGAACAGCACATTATCATTCTCACTGACTAGCTTGGCTACCGCTTTTGTCAGTGGAGTACACCTATACAGTCATACCTCGATATAACGTAACACAATTTTTATTTTCGTTACGTTATATCGAAGCAAATTTTTTTTTCCAAGAATGTTTGTTGTAGCTTGTTTTTCTTTAAAAGAATTAACGCAAAATCAATGTTACTCACCCAGCAGGGTGTTTCAGCCCTTCTAACACATATTTTTTCAATTTCTAATTAATTTAATTTCTAGTAAATTCGATTTCCCAAACAACACAAAAATTACATTATTGGTTGCAGTAACTTGATTGTGACTTAATTGAGTTGCATGCAAGCTACTTTAACTGATTTGCAACAAGTTTGCTGCTAGGGTAGCGTTTCTCTCTGCATATGTTCTTGTTGGGGATCTTTTGAAAAAGATTGATTTTCAGTAAGCGAATGCCGTAGGGTTTGGTTATTTTTTTCCACATAACCACGGCTTCCGAATTCCCCTATTCCAACCATTTGGTTGATGAATTTTTTTTTGCATGAGTTTGTAGCATTTCTGCAAAAACCAGATGTAGAGAGCTTCGTCAACCTGTGAGTATCGAGGAATCTTGGAACGCTTTCGTTTTGCTATTAATTCAAAACAAAACATGTTGTTTTCAGGTTTCAGGTTCATTTTAGTTTCTTACACATTTCTCCTAGTTGATCAATTTTTGTTTTAGAAAGTTGTCCTTTGCATGGCATAGACGGTAGATGCAGACCAAACTTTGTACTTCTTCATTATTTTGTCATTTTTTGTCTTGCTTAGGTGACACACGATCCATTTTTCAGAAATCCTTCGACTTAGTCGACCTTCTTGAATTATGAGTTGTGCAATAATAAGAAAGTTTTAATAGCTAGCTTCCTACTACATACATAAAAACAAAGAATTCACAGAAAACAGATTTTTGACGGCATATACAAACCACGTTGAAGCATTGCACGCAACATCACAAGCAACTTTTCACCAAACCTTCCCAGATAGCGGAGCCTACTACAATTGAAGTACGATTGAGGTAGTGATGTGGTTGATTAAACAAAAACTTCAAAAGTGTTCTACAACACTCTTTTTGATAAAAAATTTCTATAGGGAAGCCTCTGCAGTTTACTAAGCTTTACTTGAGTGGTTACCTCATTAAGTTTAGGCCAGAATATAAGCGAAGCATACGTAGTTTTCGGGAGAACTATTGCAAAATAAATTCAATGGACAGTTTTTGGTCGTAGTCCCCATGTTTTACCCACTGCTTTACTATATACCCATAGGATATTTGCTGCCTTAGTGATAACCTTGTCTAGATGGAAATTTCAGTTGTTTGTTTTTATCCGAAGTAACACCAAGATATTAAGCTCCTTCCGCAAACTGAACTTGAAAGTTTGGGGGTGACCCCGGCGTAACGGGTGGCAATTAAAATTTTGGAATTTTTTCGAGGCCTCTATGCTCAACAACAAACGAGCTCAGAGAGAAATAAGAGTGTGTATGCGTTAGCTCTTTCTCTCCTCTTTTTGCTAGTATTTTCTGTTTTGTTTATGCTTGCTCAGTTTTGCTCAAAATGCCGTAGAAACAAGAAGTATTTCGCGAGCGCGTTGTACAGTTCTCGGCAAAACGTATACGGTACAACATTTTAAAAGCGAAAATGTTGCGACTTCGACTGTTTACCATATCCTAAGATCCCCAACAACTGCTCGCAAGCAAGGTAGTGGAAGACCAGCCAAAATTATGGACGCAAAAGGACTTCGTTCTCTTTCTCGTGCCTTCAACAACAAGGATTCACTGAGCCAACGGGATGCCGCAAAAAAGTTCAACTGTTCTCACCAGTACATCTGCAAAACATTGAAAAGAGTCGGAATAAAGTGCCGAAAGAAGACACGAGCCCCGGAATATACTGATGCACAGATTTCAACGCTGAAATCCCAATGCCGTTGGTTGATTAAAAATTATTCCGGAAAAAGTTTTGTTTTGGACGACGAAAGCTACTTCCCTCTTTCGAAGACGCAGATTCCCGGAAACGATCGATACTATTCAACGGATAGTTCTACTACACCTCCGAACATGAAATATAAGTTTAAAAATAAGTTTGAACAGAAAGTGATGCTGTACATTGCCATTTCCGAGAAAGGCATTTCTAAGCCATGGTTCAAGCCCTCTGGTTTGGCAATCAATCAAGATGTGTACCAGAACGAATGTATGAAGAAAATTTTGATCCCGTTTCTACAAAAACATCATGCTGATGGACAATACATGTTTTGGCCGGATAAAGCGTCATCGCATTACGCCATAAAAACACAATCGTTCCTGAATACCCATTCGATCCCATTTGTCCCAAAAACCACAACCCGACAAATCTGCCTCAGTGTCGCCCAATCGAAAATTTCTTCGGGGTTTTGAGTTCCTTGGTGTACAAAAATAACTGGAGAGTCACGAATTGCAAACAGTTGATTGGTAGAATCAAAAGATGCATTCGCAAAGTTGACATGGAGGCCGTACAACGCTCCTGTTCCGACATCAAACGGAAGCTTCGCCGAACATCCGATTACGGACCGTTTTCAAATGTTCACTAATTTTTTTTCAACAATGGACAATGTATCTTTTATTTGAATAAATCAGATTTTCTTCAACTATGTTTGTCTTTTTCTAACAGCTTGAGAAAGAAATTCCAAAATTTTAGTTGCCACCCGTTAGTGATTTACATCCATACCGCTCACGCCAAAGTCAAGACTTCTCCCCAATGCTTCTTAGCGTGTCTCTTACGACCGACAGCGGTACATCATCCTCATCCTCGATTTCACGGGCATTGTAAAGCATGTTCCAAGATTTGCGAGTCGAGTCAGCTGGAACTACCTCCCACGCTTGAGCAACCCAAAAGATGACATTCTATATGTTGATCTTTTTCACGCACTCGTCAAACTCTCCTCAACGAATTTTCTGCATCATCAGATTCCTGTAGCGCGCCTTAATCATCTTAATGAAGTTTGGCGGTGGTGTTTACAGGGAGAAGGATGGTTAAAATTGATCCATCGTTTTTAGCTTAACTGCATTGTAATGAGCTGTACAATTATCCAAAATAAGGGTGGCTCTTAGGGGATTTCCTTTTGACTTGAGGAAGGCGGTCACTTTCGGGACGAATTCCGAAAAAAAACACTCTTTAAAGAGCTTCTTTTCCATCCAAGCGCTCATGGATGCCCTATAGTATAAGGGCAACTCCTTGAGATTTTGAAGTACTCGAGAGCTGTGAGACTTTCCAATCAACATTAACGGTAATTTGAGCGACCCATCCATGTTGCTGCAAGGCATGAACGTGATCCGATCTTTGTTGATTTGACGGCTCTTAACATATGTTCATATTGGGGATCTCTTGAAAAAGAGCCCACTTTCGTCAACATTGAAGTTCTGACAAGGAGACAAATCTTCCTCCCGATTCGGAAACAGAAATATTGCTGGACAATTTTTCGCCACTGCTTTTCAGTAAACGAATGCCGTTGTGTTTTGTGATTTTTTCCACATAACCAAGACTTCAGAGTTCCCCTGTTTCAATCATATGGTAAGAGATTCTTTAGCTTGAACTTGTAGCATTTCTGGCTTATCAGTCGTTGGTGCTGTCATTTTTGCAAAAAAAAAAAACAGATGTAGAGAGCTTCGTGGGTATCGACCATTCTCGAAACGCTTTCGTTTTGCTATAAATTAAAAACAAAACATGTTCAATTGACCTCACGGAATATCATTTAAGTTGTTTACACATTCCTCCTTGTTGGCTATTTTTTTGAGAATGTTGTCCTCTGCATATTTCATGGCATAGATGATAGATGCAGACCGAAGTATGTACTTCTTCATATTTTTACTCATAGAAACACCATGTACAAGATCAAACATCCGACTTAGTCGAACTTCTCGAATTATAAGTTGTGCATTAACAAAGAAGTTTTAACAGCTAGCTTTCTACTACATGCTCAAAAACAAACAATCCACAGAAAACAGAAAACAGTTTGACGGCATATACTAGCCATTTTACCAAACCTTCCCAGATACCGGAACCTAGTACAATTGAAGTACTATTGAAGTAGCCAAGTCCCTTTTCTCACTTCAATCGTACTTCCCATTCTAGTACAATCTTATTTCAATTGCACTTCAGATGTGGCAACCGATGGACATGAAATATCAAAATAGCTAGCGGTTTATTTTATAGTTTGGCAATAGGTTGAAGGACACTCGAAGTGTATTAGGGCTGTTTATTTCAAATGGACCGGATCAAAAGAATGAACATCTTTAGTTCTAAGAATGGACAACTTTATTTCTAAGATACCTGATGTATATACATATGAAAACTTGGCTCTGTGAAGTTGATTCGATTGAGCCTGGACAGATTTATAAATAATTAAAAAACAAAAATATACAGTTAGATAAATCACGCTAACAAAAAAGTTACGTTATATCGAGGTAAAAGTTACGTTATATCGAGTTACGTTATATCGAGGTATGCCTGTAATGGTATACTCTAGCACAACTTGAGCAAGCAGTAGGGATATCACTAGGCAGTATAGAATCCCCACACTGTTTGCACGCTGCCATTTCGCTTACAACCTATCCACATCAAACGGACGGCATGCAAGCAACACACCAATGACCAAAAACCAATGTGCAAAAAAAATAATATTCACCGGCCGCCAGCCGTCACTGGAGCAAAAATTTCCAAAATTGAACGAAAACCAGCACGGGAGACCAATCGTCTCCTACTGATCTGGTTGAAAAAACACTCTCTGTGCGCGATGGGAAGTATAATTTGGCACAAAATTCACTATTTCACACTAATTAATTGGTAATTAATCACAGCACTGCAGAAACAAACTACACTGTTCACCATCACCAACGCTTGTACGAAAGAATAAGTGAAACTCATTTTATCTACAACTGTACACATGATCTATTGGTGGTGTGCAAATTGTGCAGCAGGTAACTGGGATGTATGTATGTATGTATGTATGTAAAGTAGCCACCATCCCTTCTAAGACATTGTCATGTATGCAGCTCCAATTACTAGTAAGATCAAATTGACCGATTGGTAATCACAGTAACGCTGTATGAAGGGCCAAAAACCGTGAGGCGGACCCGTGAGAAGAGACATTTACGCGAAACTCGCGGGTGCATAAGATTCTCCTTCCAACGATGCGATCCGGCAAATCGAAAAACCCAATTCGAAATACTTATTAAGGTTTCTACAGGATGGCTTGTTAAGAAGGGCGTCTTACACAGTCGAATTCATAGCATCACAATCGAATCAGTAGATACTTCAACTAACAAAATTGAATAGGTCACCTCTGCACACACGCATCATCAATATCAATGATGATCGGCAATCATCGAAGATACCCAGTTTTTTCGCTTGGAGGTCCGCAGCATCGACCGAGTTGTTGCTACGTTGCATTGCACCCATCTTAGCAACCGCAAAGAGTTGTTGAACGGCAGTAACAAACCAGCAAGTTTTTTCAATCGACAGCACACCTCTTAGGGGGAGATTTGAAGATTTCTTATTGAAGGATAATCAATGGATTCTTCTAAGAACAATTAATATGGATACTCTACAGGTTTAGTAGGTTTACCTCATATAGTAATAGTCGTTAATAACGCCAATTTATTGTAGGTTTCAATATCCAAGTTATGATCGCAAGCTCCCACTCGAAAAAGAAGATGGCCTGAATTCTGCGAAACGGCAACCGTTTTTACAAGGAAATGGAACCAATTCTCGATCATAGCTGTTCCGCTTGATCAAGAGACGATAATTTACCGATGATCATCAACCACCAACAATGGAACCAGAAAAGTATCACAGGTAATTTTCACGAGCCTTTGTTTTCTCTAACAAGTTCCTATAAAGTAGTCTTCTTTACTAGTCAGCTAAATGTTATTTTCTATTGCAGATGTATTCTCGTGAATTTATTGAAAAAAATTCAAGCGATACTATGAGGACGGGAAGTCGGACGATTGTTATCCAGGTGATCAAGATTCTCCGGCTGATGCAATTTGACCTAAACATTCCGACTAAAATAGCGGTGAGCTGATTTTTCCGATTATTTTTTAATATACATATTTTATAAGATAAGATTTAATTCTGATCAAATGTGTATGTAATGGGTAAGGTGTATCACTTCCAAGTGTCTTAATTCAAGTCGCTTAGGTTGAATACGGCTGAGTAGAAGACGATGGAAGACGGATTTTGGTCAACAGCCGAAGCAGTGCTTTAACCAATCTATTTCTCTACCAAGCTCAACTGAAACGCAATATTTTTAGGTGAACCGGTGCATGCACACTTTTCATACTATGCCTTGGAAGTTGCAGATTTATTTGAGGCGAGTCATCAGGAATTCCTTCCATTACGTAAGAAACTTGACTACTTGACCGAAGAAAGTTATATGGTCAATCCACCTATCATTATCTACCAGGAAACGAGCCTTATTACATCACGAACAATGAAACCAGTACAGAATGACAGCTTACTATCATAAGGAATTATTCTGTCTTATTGAATTTTGTAGTCAAAACTACGTTCCTAACTGTGATTCTATTTTTAGATGTATACTCTCTAATTCGATGGGATATGGAGGTCAAACAATAACGCATGCAATGTCGTAACGACGTAACATTATTCTGGAACTAAGTCCCGATCAAGGACACCAATATGACTGTAAGTAGAACTCAGATTTATATTCTTTACCGACCAGCCAATGAAGAGATACATAAAAGTTTTGATAAAGTTGACATGATTCAAATCGAATCAAATTTGTATGTAACAGATAAGATAGACACTGCTATGCGAGTGGGCTAACTCCCGCCGATCATTGCCGATCGTAATAATATAGGTCTAGAACAAAATGGCTTGATTTTAAAACATTTTTAATGCCACAATTACTGATGTTGGGATCATGTTCAAAAAATTTAATCGTTTAGTTAGAATACGACTGAGCAATAGGCGATGGCAGAAGTTTGATCCGATTGGACCGCTAACGGATAACTGCTCCAGCTTTCTTATTATTCTGATCAGCGTGTTTAGCTGAAATTTCTGGATAGGTCAACTGAACTGAAGTGCATTATTTTTAGTTAACTTTGAACCGGTGCATGCCGATCTGTTTTACTATGACTAATGATTTTATTATTTAGTCGATCTCATTTGCCTACGAGGTAAGATGCCACTTTATGAAATCATACATTTTCAGTGAACCACAGTAGAGTGTTCAGGGCTAATGTGTAGCATCAATTGATATGTCTATAAATCTTGTGCTATCGGCCGATTTGATTCTATAGATTCGAATGGTCGGCGTTGAGTCAGGAGGGACTTAGTAGCAATGCTTTAACTTCATGGTCATAACACCATGAAAATCAGAACTTTTCATCATCAAGTATTCAGAACTCCTTTATCATCAAGTATTCGCATGTCTACGTTCGAAATGAATTCCTAATTGCAAATTTAAATGTTTCCTTAAAACTGCCATTTTGTCCAATCTGACTCACTGCTCATCAAATGAAGATGAAATAGTATAAACTATACTCCATGGCGCCAGCATCAGTGGTTTAAAAATGCTTCGCGCTAATGGCATAGTTCCCCTGCCGAAGAGCATTCCACAATGATGTCTTGGTTAGCTCTAGTTAAGCGATTCTATCTCAATCATTCATTGGACTGTAGGATCACTTGAAGTCGGTATCACTTGATTGAGTAAGGACGAATCAAACTATACTACAAAATTTATTGCACTAAGAGTTCACAGCAATGCCTTCATACAGAAATTGGACCTCACGAACCAAAAGTTGAATCGCTTTAAAACTTATCTCCATTAGTGTTCAAATATGCTTGATACGCAGGAACCACTCTTGGTATGACATCGTGAAATAAGTATGCAATTAGTCTCATAATTTAAGGAATACTGTTTCATTTCTTTCAACAAGAACGTGAAATACGGAAGAAACCCGTTCTGACATCCGAGAACTATGAAATTGTCCATTTCAACAAACAAACTCACGAAGAAACTCCTCAAAACTACAAAAGCAAAACATCCACATTATCTACAAACTTCACGTTAAACTCACAATAGACTACAATTTGGATGTTCCATCCATGAAGGACCCTCAAACAAACTTCATCTCTCAAAAATTCAATCTCCCTGAAGAAGACTAGACTCGAACTATGTTTCCGACATTTTGGTCCGCAATTATTTAGCCGGCAATTCGAAAACATAAACATTTGCTTTATTGGGAAAGTTGTTGGAAACCGAATCAATGGTAGGTTCCGGCAGCATGGAAAATGTTCCAAGATTAATCGTTTTAATTGCGGTAAATTTCCAGATTTAATTATCTCCCATTTTTCGGATCTAAACTAGAAATCCCACCCATCATACCCTTGCATAAATTTGGAAAAATAAAAAATTTCTATTCGGATGGAAGAGCGTGCGGTTCAGAACTCGCATCTTCCGAGACTTCTTTCCAAGTCCCGTCATTTTGTTAGGGGTCGTCTCCCTTATATAGGCTTTCCGGGCGGGAAAATTTGGCGTTGTTATGGTACCACCTGCGCAACAACCATGCGCAAAGACCGAAACGCGTTCAAATTGAGTTTTCCGGTCGAAGTTGCCATGCATATTTTCCCTCCAACTGAACTGTCATTGGAGTCCGAACGAATCTTTGCTGGAACTTTTCCCCTGTCAATTGGGAGATTGATGTAAATAATTTCCCGAGACATGCATTTTTCCGCCATTTTGGTTCGTATTTATTTAGCCGGCAATTCGAAAACATAAACATTTGCTTTATTGGGAAAGTTGTTGGAAACCGAATCAATGGTAGGTTCCGGCAGCATGGAAAATGTTCCAAGATTAATCGTTTTAATTGCGGTAAATTTCCAGATTTAATTATCTCCCATTTTTCGGATCTAAACTAGAAATCCCACCCATCATACCCTTGCATAAATTTGGAAAAATAAAAAATTTCTAATCGGATGGAAGAGCGTGCGGTTCAGAACTCGCATCTTCCGAGACTTCTTTCCAAGTCCCGTCATTTTGTTAGGGTCGTCTCCCTTATATAGGCTTTCCGGGCGGGAAAATTTGGCGTTGTTATGGTACCACCTGCGCAACAACCATGCGCAAAGACCGAAACGCGTTCAAATTGAGTTTTCCGGTCGAAGTTGCCATGCATATTTTCCCTCCAACTGAACTGTCATTGGAGTCCGAACGAATCTTTGCTGGAACTTTTCCCCTGCCAATTGGGAGATTGATGTAAATAATTTCCCGAGACATGCATTTTTCCGCCATTTTGATCCGTATTTATTTAGCCGGCAATTCGAAAACATAAACATTTGCTTTATTTGGAAAGTTGTTGGAAACCGAATCAATGGTAGGTTCCGGCAGCATGGAAAATGTTCCAAGATTAATCGTTTTAATTGCGGTAAATTTCCAGATTTAATTATCTCCCATTTTTCGGATCTAAACTAGAAATCCCACCCATCATACCCTTGCATAAATTTGGAAAAATAAAAAATTTCTAATCGGATGGAAGAGCGTGCGGTTCAGAACTCGCATCTTCCGAGACTTCTTTCCAAGTCCCGTCATTTTGTTAGGGGTCGTCTCGCTTATATAGGCTTTCCGGGCGGGAAAATTTGGCGTTGTTATGGTACCACCTGCGCAACAACCATGCGCAAAGACCGAAACGCGTTCAAATTGAGTTTTCCGGTCGAAGTTGCCATGCATATTTTCCCTCCAACTGAACTGTCATTGGAGTCCGAACGAATCTTTGCTGGAACTTTTCCCCTGCCAATTGGGAGATCGATGTAAATAATTTCCCGAGACATGCATTTTTCCGCCATTTTGGTTCGTATTTATTTAGCCGGCAATTCGAAAACATAAACATTTGCTTTATTGGGAAAGTTGTTGGAAACCGAATCAATGGTAGGTTCCGGCAGCATGGAAAATGTTCCAAGATTAATCGTTTTAATTGCGGTAAATTTCCAGATTTAATTATCTCCCATTTTTCGGATCTAAACTAGAAATCCCACCCATCATACCCTTGCATAAATTTGGAAAAATAAAAAATTTCTAATCGGATGGAAGAGCGTGCGGTTCAGAACTCGCATCTTCCGAGACTTCTTTCCAAGTCCCGTCATTTTGTTAGGGGTCGTCTCCCTTATATAGGCTTTCCGGGCGGGAAAATTTGGCGTTGTTATGGTACCACCTGCGCAACAACCATGCGCAAAGACCGAAACGCGTTCAAATTGAGTTTTCCGGTCGAAGTTGCCATGCATATTTTCCCTCCAACTGAACTGTCATTGGAGTCCGAACGAATCTTTGCTGGAACTTTTCCCCTGCCAATTGGGAGATCGATGTAAATAATTTCCCGAGACATGCATTTTTCCGCCATTTTGGTCCGTATTTATTTAGCCGGCAATTCGAAAACATAAACATTTGCTTTATTGGGAAAGTTGTTGGAAACCGAATCAATGGTAGGTTCCGGCAGCATGGAAAATGTTCCAAGATTAATCGTTTTAATTGCGGTAAATTTCCAGATTTAATTATCTCCCATTTTTCGGATCTAAACTAGAAATCCCACCCATCATACCCTTGCATAAATTTGGAAAAATAAAAAATTTCTAATCGGATGGAAGAGCGTGCGGTTCAGAACTCGCATCTTCCGAGACTTCTTTCCAAGTCCCGTCATTTTGTTAGGGGTCGTCTCCCTTATATAGGCTTTCCGGGCGGGAAAATTTGGCGTTGTTATGGTACCACCTGCGCAACAACCATGCGCAAAGACCGAAACGCGTTCAAATTGAGTTTTCCGGTCGAAGTTGCCATGCATATTTTCCCTCCAACTGAACTGTCATTGGAGTCCGAACGAATCTTTGCTGGAACTTTTCCCCTGCCAATTGGGAGATCGATGTAAATAATTTCCCGAGACATGCATTTTTCCGCCATTTTGGTTCGTATTTATTTAGCCGGCAATTCGAAAACATAAACATTTGCTTTATTGGGAAAGTTGTTGGAAACCGAATCAATGGTAGGTTCCGGCAGCATGGAAAATGTTCCAAGATTAATCGTTTTAATTGCGGTAAATTTCCAGATTTAATTATCTCCCATTTTTCGGATCTAAACTAGAAATCCCACCCACCATACCCTTGCATAAATTTGGAAAAATAAAAATTTCTAATCGGATGGAAGAGCGTGCGGTTCAGAACTCGCATCTTCCGAGACTTCTTTCCAAGTCCCGTCATTTTGTTAGGGGTCGTCTCCCTTATATAGGCTTTCCGGGCGGGAAAATTTGGCGTTGTTATGGTACCACCTGCGCAACAACCATGCGCAAAGACCGAAACGCGTTCAAATTGAGTTTTCCGGTCGAAGTTGCCATGCATATTTTCCTCCAACTGAACTGTCATTGGAGTCCGAACGAATCTTTGCTGGAACTTTTCCCCTGCCAATTGGGAGATTGATGTAAATAATTTCCCGAGACATGCATTTTTCCGCCATTTTGGTTCGTATTTATTTAGCCGGCAATTCGAAAACATAAACATTTGCTTTATTGGGAAAGTTGTTGGAAACCGAATCAATGGTAGGTTCCGGCAGCATGGAAAATGTTCCAAGATTAATCGTTTTAATTGCGGTAAATTTCCAGATTTAATTATCTCCCATTTTTCGGATCTAAACTAGAAATCCCACCCATCATACCCTTGCATAAATTTGGAAAAATAAAAAATTTCTAATCGGATGGAAGAGCGTGCGGTTCAGAACTCGCATCTTCCGAGACTTCTTTCCAAGTCCCGTCATTTTGTTAGGGTCGTCTCCCTTATATAGGCTTTCCGGGCGGGAAAATTTGGCGTTGTTATGGTACCACCTGCGCAACAACCATGCGCAAAGACCGAAACGCGTTCAAATTGAGTTTTCCGGTCGAAGTTGCCATGCATATTTTCCCTCCAACTGAACTGTCATTGGAGTCCGAACGAATCTTTGCTGGAACTTTTCCCCTGCCAATTGGGAGATCGATGTAAATAATTTCCCGAGACATGCATTTTTCCGCCATTTTGGTCCGTATTTATTTAGCCGGCAATTCGAAAACATAAACATTTGCTTTATTGGGAAAGTTGTTGGAAACCGAATCAATGGTAGGTTCCGGCAGCATGGAAAAATGTTCCAAGATTAATCGTTTTAATTGCGGTAAATTTCCAGATTTAATTATCTCCCATTTTTCGGATCTAAACTAGAAATCCCACCCATCATACCCTTGCATAAATTTGGAAAAATAAAAAATTTCTAATCGGATGGAAGAGCGTGCGGTTCAGAACTCGCATCTTCCGAGACTTCTTTCAAGTCCCGTCATTTTGTTAGGGGTCGTCTCCCTATATAGGCTTTCCGGGCGGGAAAATTTGGCGTTGTTATGGTACCACCTGCGCAACAACCATGCGCAAAGACCGAAACGCGTTCAAATTGAGTTTTCCGGTCGAAGTTGCCATGCATATTTTCCCTCCAACTGAACTGTCATTGGAGTCCGAACGAATCTTTGCTGGAACTTTTCCCCTGCCAATTGGGAGATCGATGTAAATAATTTCCCGAGACATGCATTTTTCCGCCATTTTGGTTCGTATTTATTTAGCCGGCAATTCGAAAACATAAACATTTGCTTTATTGGGAAAGTTGTTGGAAACCGAATCAATGGTAGGTTCCGGCAGCATGGAAAATGTTCCAAGATTAATCGTTTTAATTGCGGTAAATTTCAGATTTAATTATCTCCCATTTTTCGGATCTAAACTAGAAATCCCACCCATCATACCCTTGCATAAATTTGGAAAAATAAAAAATTTCTAATCGGATGGAAGAGCGTGCGGTTCAGAACTCGCATCTTCCGAGACTTCTTTCCAAGTCCCGTCATTTTGTTAGGGGTCGTCTCCCTTATATAGGCTTTCCGGGCGGGAAAATTTGGCGTTGTTATGGTACCACCTGCGCAACAACCATGCGCAAAGACCGAAACGCGTTCAAATTGAGTTTTCCGGTCGAAGTTGCCATGCATATTTTCCCTCCAACTGAACTGTCATTGGAGTCCGAACGAATCTTTGCTGGAACTTTTCCCCTGCCAATTGGGAGATCGATGTAAATAATTTCCCGAGACATGCATTTTTCCGCCATTTTGGTTCGTATTTATTTAGCCGGCAATTCGAAAACATAAACATTTGCTTTATTGGGAAAGTTGTTGGAAACCGAATCAATGGTAGGTTCCGGCAGCATGGAAAATGTTCCAAGATTAATCGTTTTAATTGCGGTAAATTTCCAGATTTAATTATCTCCCATTTTTCGGATATAAACTAGAAATCCCACTCATCATACCCTTGCATAAATTTGGAAAAATAAAAAATTTCTAATCGGATGGAAGAGCGTGCGGTTCAGAACTCGCATCTTCCGAGACTTCTTTCCAAGTCCCGTCATTTTGTTAGGGGTCGTCTCCCTTATATAGGCTTTCCGGGCGGGAAAATTTGGCGTTGTTATGGTACCACCTGCGCAACAACCATGCGTAAAGACCGAAACGCGTTCAAATTGAGTTTTCCGGTCGAAGTTGCCATGCATATTTTCCCTCCAACTGAACTGTCATTGGAGTCCGAACGAATCTTTGCTGGAACTTTTCCCCTGCCAATTGGGAGATCGATGTAAATAATTTCCCGAGACATGCATTTTTCCGCCATTTTGGATCCGTATTTATTTAGCCGGCAATTCGAAAACATAAACATTTGCTTTATTGGGAAAGTTGTTGGAAACCGAATCAATGGTAGGTTCCGGCAGCATGGAAAATGTTCAAGATTAATCGTTTTAATTGCGGTAAATTTCCAGATTTAATTATCTCCCATTTTTCGGATCTAAACTAGAAATCCCACCCATCATACCCTTGCATAAATTTGGAAAAATAAAAAAATTTCTAATCAGATGGAAGAGCGTGCGGTTCAGAACTCGCATCTTCCGAGACTTCTTTCCAAGTCCCGTCATTTTGTTAGAGGTCGTCTCCTTTATATAGGCTTTCCGGGCGGGAAAATTTGGCGTTGTTATGGTACCACCTGCGCAACAACCATGCGCAAAGACCGAAACGCGTTCAAATTGAGTTTTCCGGTCGAAGTTACCATGCATATTTTCCCTCCAACTGAACTGTCATTGGAGTCCGAACGAATCTTTGCTGGAACTTTTCCCCTGCCAATTGGGAGATCGATCGTAAATAATTTCCCGAGACATGCATTTTTCCGCCATTTTGGTCCGTATTTATTTAGCCGGCAATTCGAAAACATAAACATTTGCTTTATTGGGAAAGTTGTTGGAAACCGAATCAATGGTAGGTTCCGGCAGCATGGAAAATGTTCCAAGATTAATCGTTTTAATTGCGGCAAATTTCCAGATTTAATTATCTCCCATTTTTCGGATCTAAACTAGAAATCCCACCCATCATACCCTTGCATAAATTTGGAAAAATAAAAAATTTCTAATCGGATGGAAGAGCGTGCGGTTCAGAACTCGCATCTTCCGAGACTTCTTTCCAAGTCCCGTCATTTTGTTAGGGGTCGTCTCCCTTATATAGGCTTTCCGGGCGGGAAAATTTGGCGTTGTTATGGTACCACCTGCGCAACAACCATGCGCAAAGACCGAAACGCGTTCAAATTGAGTTTTCCGGTCGAAGTTGCCATGCATATTTTCCCTCCAACTGAACTGTCATTGGAGTCCGAACGAATCTTTGCTGGAACTTTTCCCCTGCCAATTGGGAGATTGATGTAAATAATTTCCCGAGACATGCATTTTTCCGCCATTTTGGTTCGTATTTATTTAGCCGGCAATTCGAAAACATAAACATTTGCTTTATTGGGAAAGTTGTTGGAAACCGAATCAATGGTAGGTTCCGGCAGCATGGAAAATGTTCCAAGATTAATCGTTTTAATTGCGGCAAATTTCCAGATTTAATTATCTCCCATTTTTCGGATCTAAACTAGAAATCCCACCCATCATACCCTTGCATAAATTTGGAAAAATAAAAAAATTCTAATCGGATGGAAGAGCGTGCGGTTCAGAACTCGCATCTTCCGAGACTTCTTTCAAGTCCCGTCATTTTGTTAGGGGTCGTCTCCTTATATAGGCTTTCCGGGCGGGAAAATTTGGCGTTGTTATGGTACCACCTGCGCAACAACCATGCGCAAAGACCGAAACGCGTTCAAATTGAGTTTTCCGGTCGAAGTTGCCATGCATATTTTCCCTCCAACTGAACTGTCATTGGAGTCCGAACGAATCTTTGCTGGAACTTTTCCCCTGCCAATTGGGAGATCAATGTAAATAATTTCCCGAGACATGCATTTTTCCGCCATTTTGGTTCGTATTTATTTAGCCGGCAATTCGAAAACATAAACATTTGCTTTATTGGGAAAGTTGTTGGAAACCGAATCAATGGTAGGTTCCGGCAGCATGGAAAATGTTCCAAGATTAATCGTTTTAATTGCGGTAAATTTCCAGATTTAATTATCTCCCATTTTTCGGATCTAAACTAGAAATCCCACCCATCATACCCTTTCATAAATTTGGAAAAATAAAAAATGTCTATTCGGATGGAAGAGCGTGCGGTTCAGAACTCGCATCTTCCGAGACTTCTTTCCAAGTCCCGTCATTTTGTTAGGGGTCGTCTCCCTTATATAGGCTTTCCGGGCGGGAAAATTTGGCGTTGTTATGGTACCACCTGCGCAACAACCATGCGCAAAGACCGAAACGCGTTCAAATTGAGTTTTCCGGTCGAAGTTGCCATGCATATTTTCCCTCCAACTGAACACAGATTCGTTCGGACTCCATCTTTGCTGGAACTTTTCCCCTGCCAATTGGGAGATCGATGTAAATAATTTCCCGAGACATGCATTTTTCCGCCATTTTGGTCCGTATTTATTTAGCCGGCAATTCGAAAACATAAACATTTGCTTTATTGGGAAAGTTGTTGGAAACCGAATCAATGGTAGGTTCCGGCAGCATGGAAAATGTTCCAAGATTAATCGTTTTAATTGCGGTAAATTTCCAGATTTAATTATCTCCCATTTTTCGGATCTAAACTAGAAATCCCACCCATCATACCCTTGCATAAATTTGGAAAAATAAAAATTTCTAATCGGATGGAAGAGCGTGCGGTTCAGAACTCGCATCTTCCAGAGACTTCTTTCCAAGTCCCGTCATTTTGTTAGGGTCGTCTCCCTATATAGGCTTTCCGGGCGGGAAAATTTGGCGTTGTTATGGTACCACCTGCGCAACAACCCATGCGCAAAGACCGAAACGCGTTCAAATTGAGTTTTCCGGTCGAAGTTGCCATGCATATTTTCCTCCAACTGAACTGTCATTGGAGTCCGAACGAATCTTTGCTGGAACTTTTCCCCTGCCAATTGGGAGATCGATGTAAATAATTTCCCGAGACATGCATTTTTCCGCCATTTTGGTCCGTATTTATTTAGCCGGCAATTCGAAAACATAAACATTTGCTTTATTGGAAAGTTGTTGGAAACCGAATCAATGGTAGGTTCCGGCAGCATGGAAAATGTTCCAAGATTAATCGTTTTAATTGCGGTAAATTTCCAGATTTAATTATCTCCCATTTTCGGATCTAAACTAGAAATCCCACCCATCATACCCTTGCATAAATTTGGAAAAATAAAAAATTTCTAATCGGATGGAAGAGCGTGCGGTTCAGAACTCGCATCTTCCGAGACTTCTTTCCAAGTCCC